>JAZKLR010000538.1:0-238932 GCA_037103525.1 Ganaspis brasiliensis | reverse complement strand
GTGCAGTTTTTGACCAGGGAAGCTCGGACTGCTTGATAAAAGCATCAACAGTTTTGATGCATAATTTTAAATTTACGCCGGCGATAAGTGTCTCAATCGGGTTTGGTGGCGGTGAGACACGTTCAAGTGGGATTATAAACGAAAGTATAGAAATCGATGATTGCAAGGTAGATAACATTCGGTTTCGAGTTGTACCGGACGATGCACATTAAAAAAATGACGTTATTATCGGTCGTAATTTTACGGAACTTCCCCAAATCGCTTATTTTAAAATTGATGATAAATTGGAATTTTTACATAAAGATAATTTCGTGTTCCAGACTCACCCGGTCGTAGAGTCGTGCAATTCGGTTTCCAATAATCCAACAGTTGCTAAGCCTGTAAATATTCCTCCCGGAACCGTTAATTTTGTTAATGTTAAATTAGACGATGAAAATATTGCATTACCAATACAGAATTTAGGAAATGCAGATGCTAAATTGAATTCCGGAGACAAATTAAAAGATTTAGTGTTGTCAATCGAAGGAAATATTCCTGTTTTAAAGCCGCGTCGAATTCCAGTCACCGATGACGATATAGTAACGTGTAATTCAATTAGCGATGAACGAAAGAAACAACTAAGCCAACTTTTGGATAAGTATCGTACTTGTATTGCTATGAACGTGTCGGAATTAGGATGTACACATCTTATCAAGATGGACATCCAGGAAAAACCTGGAAGTATTCCACCATACTCTGAACCTTATAAAACGAGTATGTCACATAGATCGATCATGTTGGAAAAAGTTGGTGAATTGAAATCGAATGGTTTAGTTTCCGAAACAACGTCGTCTTACGCTAGTCCATGCTTGTTGGTAAAAAAATCCGACGGTTCATCAAGACTAGTAGTGGATTATCGGCGACTTAATAAAAATACCGCACAGTGGTCTGAAACCTGATTCTAGGTGGACAAAAGTCGGAAAATCGATGTCTTTAAAAAAATTTTTTTTTAGTATTTTTATGTTTTATAATATCTAGAGCATCCGTTTTTGTGTGATTCAATCACTAAAAAAAATTTATATTACTGTATTAATGCTTGTACTTGCGTAAACTCACGCACAATTGATTTTGCTCTAAAAATCATAGCTTTATTTAAACGCAGCTCGTGACCTATTAAATCATCAAATTTTAAACAATCCTATATGAATTCTATAGTTTGATTCACACACTACAAGATAGTGTTAAATAAATTATTTTATTTTTAATGTTTATATTTGAAAACCGACGACAAAAGTAAGTTTGTCTGCTACTTGTATAATACAAATTTCAAAATAGAAAAAGTAAAATTATTCAAATTTTTTTAAAAAGTTATTCATGGGAGAATGTGAATTATGACCTAAAGTTTCCGTAACCATTAACACTTTTTGCCACTTTTTGCCACTTTTTGCCACTTTTCGATATTTTTGTGTTTAAAGCGGGCTATAAAACCCGATTCTAAAAGGACAAAAATATTTGCACTAAGAGGCTTTGATGCTATTTTATTTCTAGCAGTTTTGAGGCCGCTAATTAAAAATATGAAGTCAGATTTCAAAAATTCAAAATGGCGAATCCAATATGGCGGACCAAAAAATTACGAAATCCATGTATTTTACTAAAACATGGTATTTTAAGGTTTTTGAGGTCGCTGATTAAGAATCTGTAGTTAGATTTTACAAATTCAAAATGGCGGATTCAATATGGCTGACCTAAAAAATAAAAAAATTGGTTTTTTTTAATATAACGTGAAATTTAAGGGTATTCGAGGTCGCTGATTACGAATCTCAAGTCAGATTTCAAAAATTCAAAATGGCGGATCCAATATGGCGGACCAAAAATGAAGAAATCATTGTTTTTAAATAAAACATGGTATTTTAAGATTTTTGGGGTCGCTGATTACGATCATCTGTTATTAGATTTTAAAAATTAAAAATGACGAATTCAATATGGATGATTCAAATATTACAAAATTGGTTTATTTTAATACAACATTGTATATAAAGATTTTTAAGGTCGCTGATTACGAATCTGAAGATACCAAGTTTCATTAAAATACACTAATTATTTTATTTGTCAGTCCACCAAATTGGATCCACCATTTTAATTTTTGAAATGTGACTTCAGATTCGTAATCAGCAACCTTAAAAACATTTAAATACCATGTTATATTACAATAAATTAATGTCTTCATTTTTCAGTTCGCCATATTGGATCCGCCATTTTAATTGTTGAAATCTGACTTCAGATTCGTAATTGGCGATCTCAAAAACCTTTAAATACAATGTTATGTTAAAATAAACCAATTTTGTAATATTTGGGTCATCCATATTGAATCCGTCATTTTGAATTTTTAAAATCTAACAGCAGATTCGTAATCAGCGACCCCAAAAACCTTAAAATACCATGTTTAACTAAAATACAATCACGGAGAAAAATCGAGTTTAAAAAAACGGTACTGAGTCCTATTAGCGTAGCAATTCATTTCCATCACGAATTACAACAAAACAGTGCTGTATATTTGGAACTCATTACAGTTAAAAAGCACTGAATTATATACCATTTGCGCTTAAAGGTGAAAAGTTTGGGACTCACTCCTAGTCCGCACATGTATGATTTCGGGAACGTTGTGATGGAAATGAATTGCTTCACTACTAGGACTCAGTCCAGTATAACAGGAATCATTCTAGTATAACAGTACTGAGTATAGTTAACCAACTATTTACTGCAATTAATTTAGGCTTCAATATAATTCTTGAATTCTCGATTTTTCTGCGTGATGATTTCGTAATTTTTTGGTCCGCCATATTAGATCCGCCATTTTGAATTTTTGAAATCTGACTTGAGATTCGTAATCAGCGACCTCAAATACCCTTAAATTTCTCGTTATACTAAAATAAACCAATTTTTTTATTTTTAGGTCAGCCATATTGAATCCGCCATTTTGAATTTTTAAAATATAACAACAGATTCTTAATCAGCGACCTCAAAAACCTTAAAATACCATGTTTTAGTAAAATACAATGATTTCGTAATTTTTTGGTCCGCCATATTAGATCCGCCATTTTGAATTTTTGAAATCTGACTTCATATTTGTAATCAGCGGCCTCAAAAACTGCTAGAAACAAAGTGGCGTAAAATTGTATCAAAGCGTTCTTGAGTGAATAGTTTTGTCCAGCTAGAATCGGGTTTCAGACCACTGTGTACCGTAAGAATGAATTTTCCCCTCTTCCTAACGTTGAGGACGGTTTAGAAGAACTTCATGGTGCAGTGATTTTCGCAGTCCTTGACTTAGCGCAGGGCTATCCCCAAATTCCACTTACGGACAATGCGAAGGAAAAGACGGCATTCATTACACCGGACGAGACGGGGCAATTTGAGCGAGCTATGTTTGGTTTAATGAATGCTCCGTTTTACTTCGCAAAGTTGATGAAGATGGTTTTTGGTCCTTCCGGACATAAATTAGCCCTGACTTTCTTCGATGATATACTTGTACATGGGTCTTCATGGGAGAATTTATTAGATAAACTTGAACAAGTTTTAATTTTATTAAGAGATGCGAGTCTCACGTTGAACTTGAAGAAATGTAAATTTGGACTCGACCAAGTTGAATATCTAGGATTTGTATTCGTTGCGCAGGGAATGTGTCCCGGTTCGCGAACGATGCATGCAATTGAAGAGTTTCCACCTCCCACTAACATACATGAAGCGCGTAGATTCTACGGTTTGGCAAGTTTCTTTCGGAGGTTCATTCCCGGTTTCGCGATGTTAATGGCTCCAGTTATTGAATTATTTAAAGAGAATAAAAAATTTGTATGGGATGAACGTCAGGAATTAGCCTTCTGTAAAATTAAATCTCTATTAGCTTTGAAACCGGTATTGGCCTATTATAATCCCAGACCAAAACACACTGAACTGCACACTGATGCTTCTATCGAGGGATTAGGTGCTATGTTGTTCCAAAAAGATGACAACGATGAATTGCATTTAATATATGCAATAAGTAGGCGAACTTCCGAGGTTGAAAGAGCTTATCATTCAAGTAAGCTTGAATTATTGGCTATTGTGTGGTCAATAGAAAGATTAAGATATTTTCTGATAGGATTACATTTCGAAGTTTATACCGATTGTGAAGCTTTGATTTATATTCAGTCTTTGAAACTTAAAAACCCGCAAATAATTAGGTGGCTGAGTGGAATCGCGGAATTCGACTTTAACATTTACCACCGTAAGGGAGAACGCATGAAGCACGTTGATGCGCTTTCACGTGCTCCAGTCGAGAATCCCAATGGAATCTTAGTTTCTGGAACCGTTATGAATGTTTCAGTAAGAGAGGATGAAATTCTCATGTTTCAAGGTAGCGATGAAACCTTAGCTCGAAAAATTATAACCCTTGAAAAACCTGTAAGCGATCGGTTTCGTAGAGAAGTCGGAGATATAAAAGATTATGTCCTTCGTGATGGACTACTTTATAAAAATTAGAGAAAAAATAGAAGTAGAACAACAAAAGTCAAAAGAAAAATATGATCGCGCTCGCGTAAAGAATGTTAGGTATAACTTAGGTGATATTGTTGTCATGAGTAGAAAAACTGAGAGTACACGGCAATCTACGAAATTGCAACCTCGCTATAAAGGTCCGTTTGTAATTACGCAGATTCTTCCCTCAAAGACGTATAGGGTTCAAAGCTTAATTTCTAAAGGTACCGAATCTCGTACTAACACAACGGCTCACGTGAGCCAGCTTAAAATTTGGCAAGCTTTTTATGATGATAGCGGTGATGATTTTAAAATTGATAGTAAAAGCCTCAGCGGCTCCGACAAGGAATCTGTAATCAATGATGTATCGATTAACGACGATGCTAATACTAATGTACATGAAAGCGATGTTATACCGCTTCTACAAATCAAAGTAAAAAAGATGATAGTTTAAGGCGAAGTAAGAGATCTCGACAATTACCAAGAAAGTTTGATAATATGATTATGTAATTATGTAAACTTGTAAAACAAAAACAAAAAAAAAGAGTTTAAGAGAATTGTTTATTTAATTTTTTTTTCTCTCTCGTTCGTATTTATATCTTATTATTGTTCAATAACAGTTCAAATGTTTCAACTACTTGGAGGCCAAGTAGATTGTAGGATGGCCGATTGTCAGAGATATATTTGAATATAGTATTATCTAGGGTTAAACGTAGGTGTTAGGTTAGTGTAACCAGATTTATGTTGGCAAGAGTGTGCCGTATGAATGCAGCGATATACAAGCGCGTAAGAGAGTGAGAAGGAAGCAGGAGAGTCTGTCGTGAGTTGCGAGCTGTTGCGAACGTGTTAAAGAGTGCTTTTGCCTTTGTGGCGTAATTAACATTTTAGATATAATTAGTTAGTGAATAAATTAAAGTTCGTTTAAGTTAGATGTTGTATTCTAATATCATCTGAAGAACAGTTATAATAAATATTAGTTATAAATTAAGATATCTTCTTGAGTTACTTTTCTTAATTGAGTGTTTTTGGTTAAATATAAGACTAGGGATAGAAGTATTAAAGTTATATTTAACAAAGGCGTGTGATTAAAATCAATTGAAATGATTACAGATATGGCTGAATTCTCAATTATTTTAATCCAAACAAATGTCGTTTTTGTCCATCAATAAATTTATTCCAATCATACTAATACAATTGTACACACTTAAATGCAATTCAATTCTTGCTCACATTTTAAATCTTTTAAAATGATAAAAAGTGATATGAATTTAATCCAGTTTAATGACGTCTAGAAATTTTGAAAAATGAAATCATTTGAATCCTTTCTCGAACGCAAACATTGTTAGCTTTTTAATTTTTTTGGGTTGAAATGGATTTAACTTATTACGAAAATTGCTAAATTCTCAATCATTTTAATCCAAACCAATGTCGTTTTTGTCCTTTTTCGTGATATCATTTTATTTCATTTTAATTCACACCTTGTTACCGGGATATTTTAGAATAATGAGAGATATATTATCATAACAATATTTTTAAAATAATTCACCTTTTAAGGCAAGTAAACAATGTCAAATGTGCAAAAATCTGTGTTTCGTATAAAAAAACTTATTCTGAGAAATGAGTATTAAGAAAAAGACAGGAAAAAACCGAAAAACAATAAAGTCCGATAGAAAATAACGAAGGTATTGACACTAAATCTATAAAACCAACTATTTTAAGCATTGAAAAATGTAACAAATTAATTTATTTGGTTTATTATTGGTTAAATAAAACTTTTTTCGGGCCCGTATCATTTTGACACAAATTTTTTCGTGCAACTTGTTATATTGTACTCCCGAAGATGAATGTTATATTTTACTCCTACTAAAATTAAAGATTTTTAAGTTTTAATTATTCAATAATTAAACTTACTGGATTAATTAAGTCTTTTAATATTAATTTAATGTATTAAAATCAATTATTTAATAAATAAGGATTTAAAATCATTTATTTTAGAAGGAGTAAAATATAACATTCATCATCGGGAGTACAATATAACAAGTTGCCCGAAAAAATTTGTGTCAAAATGATACGGGCCCCTTTTTTCTTAAACAAAGAAGTTTGGTATTTCTAAATTTCAACACAGTGAAGTTTTATTATCACAAAAAAAAAATTTTACCTTTTTTTACAAAAACGACAGCTTTGTTATTCTTATCAGGGACGTACGCAGAAAAAATTTGGGAGGGGGGTTTGGAAAAATATTGTACATTAAATGTGCTTTTTAATAGCTGATCTTTTCGATTTTAAGGAGATTTAATATAATTATTTTAAAACCCGAAGTGATCTCCATTATTTCTGTAAAAAGAAATGTCCCAGAAAGCACCCGAATTTCCGGGAAGTTTCCCGTGGAAAGTTCGGAAGTTTCCAGGAAACTTTCTGGAAACTTCTCTTGGAAATTTCTTGAAAACTTCCAGTTATCTATTTTTTAATTTAATTCTAAATATTTTAAATTTATTTAAATTTAAATATTAAAAATTTTAAATATTCTAAGTATTTTAATTCTAAATTTTCTGGATATATTCAATTCTTTATATATTTTTATATGTAACTTCCAAGGGAAGTTTCCAGGGTAGGTTTTCGGCAAGTTTCCGAGGGAGACTTCCGGGAAATTTCACGGAAATTCCGGTGCTATCTGGGTTGAGTTTTTCTATCTACAAAATAAAGTTAACCATTTTAAATAAAAAAATTTGTAAAATCTGTCTGGCGAAATATAGATGATTTTTGTAGCCCCGAAATAAATTTTTTTTTATAATTTTCTTTGTACATGATATAGAAATTTTAACTTTTCATCCGAAATATAAGCTTTATCTTTTTAATACAAAAATCTTGTAGATTCTGCGTGTCGAAAAAAAATATAATTTTTTTTTAGACCAAAAATAAAGTTTGATCATTTTGAAACAAAAAGATTCGTATTCTTTTAGTCAAAAAGAAGTTATTTTTTTTATTTTTTTTTATTTACACATGACACCAGGCTCCTGACGATTTTAGGTTTGACAAAAATGAACGCAAAATCTGTAAGTGGGGTGTCAATTGTGTTCGTTTAGAGTGTTAAAATCCGTTGAGAACAAAATCCTAGCTGATCGGGTTCGCCAAATATTCAGGTTTAACCACTTGAGCACAACGTAAAGTTAACTTGTCAATATATTGGGCAGACTATTCTGCAAATAAAAAAATAAATATATATATATATATATATATATATATACATGTAAAACATATATACACATACACACACGTATATATATATATATATATATATATATCTATATATATATATAATATATATTATAATATAATACATTAATGTATATATCACAGAATTTCAACTGTATTCTTTGCAAATGCTTGAATTGTAATAATTTACTATAACAATCCGTTTCAAACAAAATCCTAGCTAATCGGGTTTTTCAGTATAGTTTTAACCTTATTTTTTGTGACATGAATGAAAAACTTTTGAAACTTGAATGTGAATTGCAGAAAAAGTTTTGTTTAGATATTAAATTACCAACATTACTGGTAAGGGAGCGTTCACAAATGACGTCACGTATTTTTTTCAACTTTTTGACCCCTCCCCCCCTCCTGTCACGTTCTGTCACGTGAGAGTAAACACGTACCCCTAAAAGGACGTCACGTTTCTTGACCCCCCCCCTTATTTTTATGATAATTTTATTTTCAACGTTAATAACAAAAAATTCAAAATTAATAATTTTCAATTGGTTTTATTATTCTAAATTTGCAGCTATTTGGGTTTATTACTGATATTTGGTTAATAAATAGATTTTACACTGTGATTAAAAAATTTTCTTATTTTTTGCACAACAAATACATTAAGGACTGTTTCAAATCATATACCTCGAACTTTAAGTATTAAATAATTCATATTAAACATAAAAATAAAATTTCGTGACGTCACGTTTAGGACGACCCCCCCCTTCCCCCAAGTCACGTTTTGTCACGTTTGATCAAGACTCCCCCCTCCCCTCTATAGCGTGACGTCATATGTGAACGCTCCCTAAGTATAATATATGGTACTTTTCTATGTTTTTAGTTTTTTGTTATACATGAATAATAATTAAATATCTATATATAAATTACTAAACCACCCTTTACTTACATTTCTTACAGTGGATTCTTAGAAAATATGTGTTAAGCTGAAAGTAAAAATATCGTATGAGTTTTACATACAACGATTCAAGTAGGATTTTACAACTGTAATGAAACTTAGTATCAACTGTGAATATTTCATATATGAAAGATTGATGTTCAAAACATTCCACAACCTCTAATTGTTGATCAATTGTTGAACATCATATATGAAAGATTCACAGTGGAAACTAAGTTTCATTACAATTGTAAAATCCTACTTGAATCGTTGTATGTAAAACACATACGATATTTTTACTTTCAGCTTAACACATATTTTCTAAGAATCCACTGTAAGAAATGTAAGTAAAGCGTGGTTTAGTAATTTATATATAGATATTTGATTATTATTCATGTATAACAAAAAACTAAAAACACAGAAAAGTACCATATATTATACTTAACAGTAATGTTGGTAATTTAATATCTAAACAAATCTTTTTCTACGATTCACATTCAAGTTTTAAAAGTTTTTCATTTATGTCACAAAAAATAAGGTTAAAACTATACTGAAAAACCCGATTAGCTAGGATTTTGTTTTAAACTGATTGTTATAGTAAATTATTACAATTCAAGCATTTGCAAAGAATACAGTTGAAATTCTGTGATATATACATTAATATATTATATTATAATATATATATATATATATATATATATATATATATATATATATATATATAGATATATATATATACGTGTCTGTATGTGTATATATGTTTTACATGTATATATACATATATTTATTTATTTATTTGCAGAATAGTCTGCCCAATATATTGAAAAGTATACTTTACGTTGCGCTCAAGTGGTTAAACCTGAATATCTGGCGAACCCGATCAGCTAGGATTTTGTTCTCAACGGATTTTAACACTCTAAACGAACACAATTGACACCCCACTTACAGATTTTGCGTTCATTTTTGTCAAACCTAAAATCGTCAGGAGCCTGGTGTGATATATACGGGACAGGCCCTTTGACTAATCCTAATAATTACAACTTGTAATTTATCTTGGCAGTATTAACACTGTAAAGCTAGGTTTACGCACTGTTAACTTAAGTTCAAAATCATACTTTTATCATGCACCATGAAGGCTATTCCTATTAATTTCCTTATTTACATTGCTACTTACAACTATATTTAATTCAATCAATAAAGAAGGATAATAACGATCAGTTTGCGCAATAAATTCGTGTAACAACAGTATAAAAAAATATCTGCATTGCAAAAAACAAGATCGAGGAGGGATCCACTAACATTTAAGAAATGGATAATTTTACATAATTCCAAGTAGTGAAATATCACATAACTTAAGTTATTATTAACAATTAATTAATAATTGACTTATAAATTACTATTAAATTTAATTTAACAAATAATCAATCAAAAATCTCAATCTCAATCTTCCACTCAATTCAGAACACCTGTCATATCTTTACACAGATAATTGATTTTTGATCAGACACCCGTTGCATTTTTAAAGTAGATTTGAATGATAACAAATTAACGAAAGTCAAGAAAAAGGAACACCGCATTGAGAATCAACACTAGAAGACGCAGCTATATGTGTGTAACGACCACATTCACATTGGAATAGGCCGGTACAGTCGCACTAAGTCTCAGATCTTTGCGTTTTATAATCTTTGGTATTCCATTACGATACACTAACACAAGATCCAGTTCCCCACCTTGTCGACGCACTGCTAGTTGTTCCTTCACTGATTTGATTTCCTCCTGCTGCATTTTCGTTTTGTCATTTACCATCCACATGTCCTTTAATTCTTGGGGGGAAGCTCTTTTGGCAGCAACAAATGTTTTTAAAATCACTTGTGCCTTTTTTTCCGTCACACAGATGATTTTGACAGGTCGTGGCTTCTGTCGATCCTGCGCAGTAGATCCTAATCTAAATGCATGTGCAATTTCAAGGTCACCAGATGCAAAAAATTTACTTAATTTGTTAGTTATAGAAGTACTTAATTTCTGCACATCACCAGTGTTTATATTTACATTAGTGAGGTTATCTTGTTCAGGAAAACCAAAAAGAACAAGATTGCACTTTCTCTCAGCCCGATTATTAATTTCTTTTATACAAACATCCGCTGTAGCTTTGACATTTGCCTCATTCGGATACTGCTCCACATTTACAAGTTTATCCTCCACCGTAGTAAGACGTTCAGATAGTTCAGAAATTCTAGCTTCAGCTTTTTCTAATCTAATCAGAACATTATCAAGCCTCTTATTGACATCGGCAAAGCCAGTAGACACAGAAGTTCTGAGTTCCTGTAGTATACTCGCAATTGACTCCAAACTTACTGAAGCAGCAGATGATGGTGACAGAGATCTAGTTTTGCAGCACTTTGTGTATGAACCATCCGATAATGTTTTGACCGTGTCAGCACATCCAGGATGATAAGGCGAATTGCAACCAGGACATAACCTAGGCGCAATTCTCACAATATCTTTTCCACACTTAGTACATTTATCGTCTGTTGAAGACATCTTAATACAAATTATTAAGTCAGAAATTTGAATAATTCAAACTCTAGTGAGGATAATAATAATATACAAATGTAACAATAATATTGTTAACATACAAAGTTCACGCTGTGTTTTTGAGGTTAGAATGCTCTTAAATTAAATTTTCACAAAAAACAGAGGTTTCTGATAACAATAATGTTATCAAGTGTGGAAAATTATAACCACAATCTTTCAGCACATACAAAATTTCATTAATCCTGACTTATGAACTTAAATTAAACATAATTAATCAAACTTCACGAACACACGTGTTTTAAAGTCGCCACCTAGCGGTACTAGGAGTACCGCTAAAGTTATGTTTATTTAGTTCAATGCCTCCTAAATGAAGACAGGTTATTTGTGAGAGCAGATAGAAAACACGTTATTCAGAAAATCAAATCGAAAACGTGTTATTCAAAGTAACATTTTTTTAAAGACTATTTGGAGATTCGAACCCGGGCTCGACTCACCGAAACTAACTACCTAACCACTGATCTATATAGACGACTGCCAATAGAAAAAAATCTTTCTCTTGAGGTGCAAGTGATTTTATTGGCTGACAAAATGGTGGGCTTATTTAAAAACGCTTTTACCACATATTTCAAGTATTGAAAAATTTGACATAAAATATTTGCTTTTATAACAGTTAATTCTTATTTAAAAATATATTCATAATTTATTAAATTGATATTTGAAGTTTCTTTGATAAATTCACTAATTTTGTTTACCTATTCGGTTGTAAAATACATATATTAAGTCTGTTAGTGGGAAGAATTCGAACAAAGTTCCTTGATACTTTGTTATAAATTATAAGATTCTGTTATTTTATGATTTCAAATTTTTATCAAAGGTTATTTTGAAGCCAATTATGAAACATTTCAAAAATCCTTATAACATTTTTTTAACTTGCGAAAATCAGATTTTCTCTGGAACAAAAAAAAAATGAAAATTAGAAATTTTATATATTTTTGAGTTTGGATACTTGACAAAGATTTGAGAAAAATGTTAAAATTATTTTTTAAAATTTAATGAATATTTTGTAATTTTTCTACTATTATACAAGGTTTCGAACATCTCATACCTTCTGTGACAGAAAAAATGGATTAAAGTGTCTTAAAATTTTGTTAGTTAACGGTTTTAAATACCTTTCAATTGCAGTAGAGACAATTTGGTTTTTGAAACTTTAAATAAGAGTAGGAGAATTGCGAAATATTATAGAATTCATTTTTAAAATTAATCCAATTTTATAATTAAAATGTTCACAAGTATTTTAATTCACATAGAAACAGAGCTTCTGATTTTAATAATATGTAATTGATTTTTTTTTTGGTTAGAAGAAAGACATGAATTTTAAAACATAAGAAAGTTCTAGGAAGTTGAAAAATTATTTAAAAGTGCGTTCTTAAAATCAATTAAATGCCTATCTTGCATAAACTTTTTTTTTAATTATTCTTAATCATAAATTAACAAAACTTGTAAACTTTAAAATTCTTATTTTAAATTGTAATACATTTTAAAAAATCACAAGTTTTGTTCTTTCGTGATTTCAAATGTTTAAAAAAAATTTAAGGAAAATGGATTTTATGGATTTTAAAAACAGATTTTCGAATAAATAAATTTACAGTACCGTCGGAAATTGTCAGTCCACCCATTTTTTAAGGTTTGAAAAACATCTTTAAACGTACAAAGTACAAATATTAAAATTTTTCTGTGTTTATTTCCTTAAAGTAGATAAAATTTTGAGGAAAATAAGGCCTGAGGGAAGTGATTTAGTCAATTTTTTATTGAAATATGTTAAAAATTGTGGAATTTTAAATGTTTTACAAAAATTGAAATTACTCCTGAAATAATAAAGGTTTTTTAAAGTTCCTATGCTTGTTTTTAAGGGAATTAACTGGAGAATAACACTGTTGTTTAAGAAATAATGTGCAATTTTTTTCCTAGCATATGTAAGGCTCGGAAGTTGGACCAAAAAATATAAAAAAATTATTGTTTATATCTTGATATCAAATACAGCTATGTAAAATATACCAAGGTCATAATTGTCAATAACTTTCGGAAGGAAGTAATAAAATATATACATTGGAATTTTAAAAATTATTTTTATGTCAAAATAATGTCTTCAAAATTTTATAAATTTTTTGGTCCAACTTCCGAGCCTTGTATATGCTAGAAAAAAAATTGCACATTAATGCTTAAACAACAATGTTATTCTCCAGTAAATTCCCTTTAAAACAAGCATAGGAACTTTAAAAAACCTTTCTTATTTTATGAGTAATTTCAATTTTTGTAAAACATTTAAAATTCCACATTTTTTAACATATTTCAATGAAAATTTAACTGAATCACTCAGGCCTTATTTTCCTCAAAATTTTATCTTCTTTAAGGAAATAAACACAGAAAAATTTCAATAATTATACTTTGTACGTTTAAAGACGTTTTTCAAACCTTAAAAAATAGGTGGACTGACAATTCCCGACGGTACTGTATGTATTATTAAAAATATCCGATTGTTTATTTAAAGCGAACATGGATTTTTTTAAATGCAATCAGTATATATTTAATCTCTCCAACTGTTTATTTGTAAGTAGTTTATTTTTTAAACTCAAAACATTTAATAAGAAATAATGAATAATAAAACATTTAATCAAAATCAAATAATTATGTCAAATAAATAAGAAAATTTCAAAAAAATGTCTTCAAATTCATATGATCACAAAAGTAACAAATTTAGGTAAAAGCAAGAAGACTATATACAGGAGAAAG
This sequence comes from Ganaspis brasiliensis, assembly GCA_037103525.1. Lineage (NCBI taxonomy): Eukaryota > Metazoa > Arthropoda > Insecta > Hymenoptera > Figitidae > Ganaspis > Ganaspis brasiliensis. The sequence goes on along the minus strand of JAZKLR010000538.1, from coordinate 224,978 downwards.
AACTTCGCTTGATTAGTATAGAAAGGAGTGTCAATAAGGGTAGCCCCATCAGTTAGCAGAAGCCTTTAGTTCGGTCAGTGCGCGGTCATGTATTTTATTTCGATATGCGCAGAAAAATAAAATACATGACCGCGCACTGACTGAACTAAAGAGCTTCTTCTTACTGGCAGAGCCGTTTTCTTTGTATACCCCTACTACCATGATATATCTCCTGTATATAGTCTTCTTGGGTAAAAGCAACGAATAAATAATAAATTAAATAAAAAATGTCATGGTAATTATTAAAGAAATGAAGAAAAATTTTAAAAAAACACACAATAATGAAACAGTAACATAAAAATATGGGTATAAAAAGTAGAAACACTTTTCAAAAATTTAAACTATTTACAGACGTTTTCTTTTAAATACTAAAAAAAATAAGAAAATAATTTAAAAAATGTTTAAATATGTTATAATTTTCCGGATATCTAATACTGCATGTAAAATATTGCATAACCATTAAAAAACGACAAGTTTTTGGATATATCAATTTTAATATTCTATTCAATACGCTGAGAGAAAACTTTCCTTGTGCCAGTGCAAAAATGTATTGGATCAAGTATGAATTATGGTTATAATCGGTTCTAGTATAAAATATTATAGACACAAGAATTTGAGGTCCTGTTAAACTGTTTTGCGCATGACAGAAGCAGAACAGAGTTTACGCCAAATATCTTATTCTTAGAACAAGCATAAAAACGATTTCTTTCAATGCAATCAATGTTAACATAATTTTATTCTTGTAGAAAGAAATCTTTTTTCACAGTATATACAATTTAAAAAATTGTGCTTATACCGATTATCAAAATACCTTACATCTAAAAATTTTTGGTACTAAGATAGCTAAAAATAGTATTAAATTTTTATATCTTTAAGTCCTTATATATTAAATAAATTCTAAACGTCAATTAACTCATATTCAAATTTGTTTAAACTTTTAAATTTGAATTGATTGGAATTTAAATGCACATTAATTAATGCAAAATAATTAAATAATTATTAATTATTTTTCATATTCACAATAATCTTATTCTTAACTAGTTTTCGAGCCCGCCTTCGGCGGGCATCGAAATCTAGTGGCGCGCCACCAACAGTATTTTTTGACGGAAAGTATTTTTTGACTAAGAGTATTTTCTTACAGAAAGTGATTTTTTGACAATAAGTATTTTTTGACTGAAAGTATTTTCTGACAGAAAGTTTTTTAGTTTTTTTTTTTTATCTCTAACGTCACTAACCTAAAGACTGCGAGTGCTGACCCGCTAACGCGAACGAAACACGAGATTTTCGTACATATGTGATAGAAAATAGCATATGCACCTCGGGAGGCCGATTTTTTGTCTCGCACAATGTTCTCCAAACTCGTTTCGCACTCGCTACGCTCGTGCTACACTCGTTCTTCGAACATTTGTGCTTGACAAAAAAACACGGACTTCCCTCCCTTGATACATAATATACTATTCTTCCACTCATGCACAAAAACTTGCGTTTGTATGTGTGAAGCAGTTAAAGACAAAGTTTTAGGTGAGATGACGTCAGAAAGGAACAAAGACTCAGTGTAGTGAAAAAAAGATGATGCGCAGATGCTTCGCGTTTGTTTTTGCGCAAGTTTTTGTGCATTTGTGGAAGAAAATAACTTTTTAACCGCGGGTGGACCTTGTTTATTGACTCGCACAATGTTTTCATGAAAAAACTCGGGTTTTCCACCCTTGGTACATAATATACTTGTTAGAATTTAAGAACGCCCGCCCTTTATTTTAATTACCTATAGTGCCGCTAGGCTGCGTGGTAGAGATTTTAAGCCACTTGCATACAAATGACTTCACTTCAAAGTCGACGTTGAAACATTGTGATTCTCCTCGTGTGTAAAATAAGATTAAAACGTGTTACCAGTTCAATAAATAAATAAATAGTTTATAATAAATAACGTTCAGTTTATTGGTTCCTAAGATCCTAACCATCCAACAATACTTTTGTGACATAAATTATTTCCGAGCAAAACGTATTTGAAATAAACTTTTCTTAGTAACATAATTCTCTTCAAAAAAGTTTTATATTTTGATATCTTTTATTAAATTTCACGCCAAAAAAATAGTATATTACGAGCCAAGGCCAGAAATATGGATTTCCTGATGTGCGGGATATAAAGGCCGAAGCGAAGCCGAGGCTTTTTATCACGCACAACAGGGCACCCAACTTTCTTGCTGTGTGTCGTATACGATTTTTCTTCGACCCCAGCCGAAAGTACGTTCAAAAAGTACAGAAAATATTCAGTGGATTACGGCTGCTAGCTGGCTGTCAAGCATATTTGTTTACTATTCTTACTTTTGTTGCCTACTTCAGCGCGTTCTACTGTCCACCTTGCATATAGCGTCTCGCAAAATGTTCCTCGATCAGCTGAATGGTTGTATGGAAATTCGGACTGCACCCCCGACTTTTGCAAAACCGAGGCGAAGCCGAGGTTTTTGCTGGTGGGTGCGGGCATCAACAAAAGTAAAAACATAAAATAAGTTAAGTATCATGTCAGTCGTTTACAATTTTTATTTATTTTTATTTTAATAGGCACAGCCCAACACAGAAAACATAAAGAAGTGAAATTGGGTGCAGGTAATTTTTCACCTTTTGTTTTTGCATGTAATTCAGAGTGATTTTAGATGCAGGTAAGTTTTACCTAATTCGAGGTAATAATTACCTTTTGTTTTTTCTGTGAAAGACCAACCTTTTCAGTATATAATTTGTCAAAACATCAGAGACAATTCGTTATTGTTTTGTTTCTTTTTGACAGATGATTTACAATATATTTTTAGTTATTTTAAGATATATGTGACTGATATGATACTTATCTGAGAAGTTATGATTAAGATTAAACAATTTTTTTAATTTTTTTTTTGTAAATATTGCTCGATTAATAAGCTGCACATAGTTCCTGTCAAAAATCGCAACATATGCGCCATGATGAAGTTTGCAATCATACCGATCCACAAAATCTCGTAGCCAATCAGAGCGCACGAGAGCTCGAGCAGGCCACAAAAGTCGCTGTTCTTGGAGCGAAATTTTGCCAGAAAGAGCGTACTTTCGGATAGAGGATGAAGAAAAATATTTTTACATGCAAAATAAAGATATAAACTTTCAGATTAACAGATATTTCCTATTTATTTAAAACTGCGTATGCTTATATATTTTGATGCGCAGATTACGATAACTAAAACATGATGAAAATTGACGTAAATTTTATTATAATGTTAAAAAGCAAAAAACAAATACATTTTATGGCTTTTCGCTGTTATCTCATAAAATATTCTTAATTTCAAAAAATATTTTAGACAATAGTTGTACTTCTGATAAAAATACTTAGGTTAGTGCCATAATAAGTCTAATTCTTTTTAAAGGATGCAGGGGTTTGATGTGCTATAAAAATTGGAATCTGTTTTTAAATCCAATTACACAGGTAACAATTGTTTTAGTTTACCAGACTAACGTTCAATAATAATATAACTACAGACTATTTTCATGGTCGTTGGCACATTTTGATAAAAAATGTAGAAAACATGAAATATGTATTTTTATAAGATCTAGAATATCTTTCATTAAACTCTACAATGAAAAAATATTTTCACATGTAAAGGAAAATTTCACGTATGTGAGTCAAGAAAATAAATAATAGAATTTTGTGTAAAAAAATTATTTTTATAATCACATGTTTACTCTTTTCATAATTTCAACCTAATTTAAACGGATAAAGGATGAGTTCAGTTATAATAAGTTGAATTTTTTTAACAAATACAGGGGGGTTGGGGTGCAAATGAAATTTTTTAAACAGATGCAGGGTGGTTGGGGTGTCATAAAAAATTGAAACTATTTTTATATCAAAATACGCAGATAACATTTGTTTCAGTTTTCAGACGTATCAGACTATTGTTCATTGTTCAGAAATAATACAACTATAGACTCTTTTCATCTTCCTTCACAGTTTTTTCTATATTTTAAAAAATTATTTACTGTTAGTAAAAAATATATGCAACTTAAAATGTGTATTTAGATTTTAGAGTATTGTATCAAACAACATTTTCCACTTTAGGCAACATAAGGCCCAATTTTAATTTTAGACCAAAAAGTCAATTGTGACTTAATCTTTTACGCGTTTTTTGATTTGTTATAAAAATTTGTAAACAGAATTGTGTCGAATTGCTTTTTTCTTTTGGGTCTTATAAGGCCCCTCTTAAAGGAGATGAAGCAGGCGTTGATATCCCATAATTAGTTGGGTAAACTGAATTTGAATTGTTTTTTCTGAATTGTTTTTAAACTAATACAAGGTGATTCGGGTGTCATAAAGAATAAAAATTGTTTTAAAATAAAATTTGATAGGTAGACTATTCATGTAGACTATTTTCATCGTCGTTGACACGTTTTTGTATTTTTTTTAGAAAACTGTTAACTTTTGGTAAAAAATATATATACAACACAAAACGTCTAATTTTATTCGATCTACAACTTTTGTCTAAAATATTTTTTTGAAATTTTGAATATTTTATGAGATAAAATAAAAAAATTATGAATTATTATGGTAGTTTTTTTCATGGTTTTTATCATAATAATCAAATTTGCGCTGATTTTCACTAGTATTTTCGTAATTAGCGCATTAAGATACATAAGCGTATCAAGTTTCATTAAAATGCTAGGTACGTCATCGTTTTCGGAAGTACATCTTTCACTTCTTATCTCACATTTTCTAATTTAGAACATATAAGTGTGCAGAAATGAATTTTTTATTTTGCGCCCTATAATGACCAATTTTTATTTAGAGACAAAAATGAACAATATGGCCGACGAAAATGCAAAATTTTTGCCAAAATTTATGAAACTTAGTACAAAGGTGTTTTCGGGGTCGCTGATTCCGAATCCGTTCACAATTTTTCAAAATTCAAATTGGCGGTTTCAATAGGGCAGACAAACATTCAAAATTTCTGATATTTTAAAAGATTTTCATGTCTGAAGTGTACAAAACTACATTTTTTATTTTGGGTCTTATAAGACCCAATCTTTATTTCACTTCTAAAAGTAATTTGATACACTATTATTTGCATATTTTATGATATTGAAAAAACTTTACACTTACAACACAGGAGAATTGTGTATTTTGAGTCCTATAAGGCCAATTTGTATTTTAGAGCCAAAAATAAACAGCTCTGTTATTAGTTACAAAATTTCTTATGTTTCAAAAGATTTTCAGGTCAGAGATGTACAAAACTAAATTTTTTATTTTGGGTCTTATAAGACCTAAATTTTATTTTGGACCGAAAAATGAACAGTTGCATTATTAGTTACAGAATTACAAAATTTCTGATATTTTAAAAGATTTTCATGTCTGAAGTGTACAAAACTACATTTTTTATTTTGGGTCTTATAAGGCCCAATTTTTATTTTGGGCCCAAAAATGAACAGTTGTATTATTAGTTCATAATTACAAAATTTCTGATATTTTAAAAGATTTTCATGTCTGAAGTGTACAAAACTACATTTTTTATTTTGGGTCTTATAAGACCCAATCTTTATTTCGCTTCTAAAAGTAATTTGATACACTATTATTTGCATATTTTATGATATTGAAAAAACTTTACACTTACAACACAGGAGAATTGTGTATTTTGAGTCCTATAAGGCCAATTTGTATTTTAGGGCCAAAAATAAACAGCTCTGTTATTAGTTACAAAATTTCTTATGTTTCAAACGATTTTCAGGTCAGAGGTGTACAAAGCTACATTTTTTATTTTGGGTCTTATAAGGCCCAATTTTTATTTTTGACCGAAAAATGAACAGTTGCATTATTAGTTTCAGAATTACAAAATTTCTGATATTTTAAAAGATTTTCATGTCTGAAGTGTACAAAACTACATTTTTTATTTTGGGTCTTATAAGGCCCAATTTTTATTTTGGGCCCAAAAATGAACAGTTGTATTATTAGTTCATAATTACAAAATTTCTGATATTTTAAAAGATTTTCATGTCTGAAGTGTACAAAACTACATTTTTTATTTTGGGTCTTATAAGACCCAATCTTTATTTCGCTTCTAAAAGTAATTTGATACACTATTATTTGCATATTTTATGATATTGAAAAAACTTTACACTTACAACACAGGAGAATTGTGTATTTTGAGTCCTATAAGGCCAATTTGTATTTTAGGGCCAAAAATAAACAGCTCTGTTATTAGTTACAAAATTTCTTATGTTTCAAACGATTTTCAGGTCAGAGGTGTACAAAGCTACATTTTTTATTTTGGGTCTTATAAGGCCCAATTTTTATTTTTGACCGAAAAATGAACAGTTGCATTATTAGTTTCAGAATTACAAAATTTCTGATATTTTAAAAGATTTTCATGTCAGAAGTGTGTAATGAAGTAATTATTATTAATTTTTAAAAGTTAATTTAAAGTTTAATAAGTGGCCAATTTACTATATTATGAAAATCTTACTCGAACGAACGACACACGACAACAACACAAACCAATTTCGAAACCTCATAGGAGATTCCACGGGAATTCCACCCTCGATGGCCACGAAGATGCGACGATTCACGCAAATTTGACTCCAGACAGAAAATCTGACAAACGACTCACCAACGACGAATAGACCACTCGACGACACCCTTGATGGAATTCTCCGGTCAGTCCTCCAGGAAGACGCAAAAAAACCTCCAAATTGCTGCGATGAATGAAGGGAAAGGGTCTTCACTTACAACCAATAGAACAACTTAAAATCTCATTAATTAGTACTCTTTAATCAAGTCAATAGACTTCACACACACAGTCTCCAACAAAGTTCACTCTCAAACTTACAGTTCTTCAACAAATTATAAACACTTTCAACTCAATTAATATACTACTCGCGACAATTGAAAATACGTGTTGCACGCTTCACCGCCCGATTATAAAGTGAAGAAGCACGTGTCGACATTCCTCTCGTCCCGCTGTACGTTGCCCGCCGAAAATTAGTTCCTCTCATTCGACTTCCTATTCACCCTCCGCCCTCTTGTCCGTCCTTCGTCTAGGATTGGCTGTCACGCTGCTCGCGGATTTGAACCTGTAACGCGAAAACTGACGACTGGCGCAGATGGGAAAGGGGAGAGGTGACTGCTGAATTCAGAATATTCAACGACCAAGAAATTAACCAAAATTTACGAGGGAAATTACTTATTAGCGGAAAAACGTCAGTCAGGCTCGTCTCAAGAAAAGTCGAACCCAGGCGCAGATGTTTAAAACTAATAATTTTCCCTTATTTAACTTATTCAAAATAATACTAAGAATACTGCAACTCTTAAGTAACGAAACACTTTGTTACAATTCCCCCCCCCCCCCCCCTAGGCCGATACTGGCTAGTAACGCCGATACATTACAACATCTACTCAATTAATGGAAAAGAGGTCCCTGCATGCGCCGTCTCCTTTCCTCCAGGAACTCCATTTTGACCCGAGCCACTTCCTCCGGTGTCAATCCGCCTAACAACTGGGATAATTCCCTTAACTCCTTCATCAAGCCTCTGTCAGCAGCCACCTCCGGTTGCACTACCAGCGGACGAGCTGCTTGCTCTTTTCCTTAGGCAGCTTGCCTTTCTGCCGCCAATGCCAACGGCGATTCTCGAACACTAGGCAACCCCAACCATCCTTCCGGCACTCTGGGAAACTCTAAGTCCATGGGCTGAGGATGCACAGAAGGCATCGCTGCGCCTGGATGCTGTGCCACAAAACGCACAGTAGGCAAACTGGACTCTCCCAAGGCTGCCACCTCCATAAACGGCCCACTTTCGATTGGTTGCGGATTCATTGTCACCACCGGAACTCTCGGTTCTGGTAATAACCATCACGGCATAATCTGAACCAAGCATAGTTCCTCGCCCCGTATTTCCTCTCCATGTCCCGGAGATGTACTTCGCCACATCTAGGACACTTGGTTAGTACAACCCCCTTTCGACCACAATTGGAGCAGAACGGACCCTACGATGGGTACGGGCACTTCCTTCGGTCATGTCCCCGCTTCCAACAATTAAAACAGGCACCCGGGGGGGAGGGGGGATCAAGATCCGGATCGGTAGGGATCGGTTTCAATCCAGCAAACATCACTCCACCCAGCCTAACAGGCAGCTCCTTTTTCTTGGGCTTCTGTTGAGGAGGGGGCGGAATCGGGAAATGCTTCTTCTTCGTTTGCGTGGGTTGAGGGGGGGTCTGGACCGGCACCGTCGTGAGAGGTTCCCTTGGTCTTGGTGGCGTGGGAGGGCGCTTCGGTTTTGGAGACCGATCTCTTGGGCTAATGAAGTCTTCCTTCGCTAACGACCTCGCCCTTTTCTTCCTCTCCTCCACCAACTTCACACGAAGGTCCTGTACCAACTCCTGCTGCTTATCGACCACCACCACCTGCTCCCTAGAAACTTCCCTCTCTTCCACAATTATTTCCAGTTCGGCCTGCCTGACTCTCCCACTCGAATCTTGATTCCCCGGGTCTTCTTGGACTAATAGGAGGATCCACCTTACTCTTCTTCTTACCCTTGGACCTACGATCCAACTTCTTCTTCGGAATTGCTCCCGAAGAAGAAGAAGTTCCCGGTTGGGAAACCACCACTGGCGCAGATGCGGCGTCCGCCACCACTTGACAACTTAAGGTTCCTGATTCAGGAACCTCCGTAGGCGCAGATGAAGTCTTCGGAACTTCCGACGAGTTGGGGGTTCCTGAATCAGGAGCCTCCTTAGACGCAGATGCTGATGCCAACTTGCTCTGTGCCTTCACGTTCTCCAGCTGTTGCAGTTGGGCCTTGGTCGCATCGATCTTCTTGAAGTATTCCGTCATCTCTCGCTCCGTCTGCTCCGCCATTACCTCCAGGTACTCAATGTCCTCGTTGTCCCACTCGGGCGGGTAAGGAAATCCAGTCCGGAAATACGGAGAAGTTCTCCCATCCTGGCTGGTCCTAGTCTTTTTTCCCCTTGAATGCGGACGACGGGACATCTTCTATGGAACCTGAAACAAACCAAACAAAAACAACCCAATCATACATTACTCTTACCACGTGGAGGCAGATATCGCATGAGATCCGAAACGTGGACCTTGGGGACTCTCCGTCTGTCATCCGCACGCAACTCGTAGACCGTTGGGGATAATTGACGAACTATTTCGTAGGGCCCCTCATATTTCGGTGCAAGTTTCGCGGAAAACCTCTGACTAGCATTGAAAAGTTTGTGTGTCCTCCACAAAACCTTGTCCCCCACGCTGAAGTTTGCCTCCCGTTTATTCCTATTATACTGCTTCGTCTGCTTCTCACGTTCTTTATCCACAAATCTCGAGACCAAGTCTCTCAAGGCATCCAGCCTACGCATGCGATCTACCCAAACTTGCGGATCAATCCTCTGGACGCTAGTTTTTCCTTCTACCTCTCGTCGCAAACTTTTTACTGGTTTAGGCTGACGTCCAAAATTCAGGAACGCTGGACTAACTTTCGTAGTCGACTGAACTGCTGTGTTCACCGCGTGTCTGAATTCGTGGAGGTGCTTATCCCAGTCTTTATGATCCTGTCCCACAAAGGTTGCAATCATCGTCTTCAGTGTGCGATTACTCCTTTCCACAGGGTTAGCTTGTGGATGGTATGGTGGCGTGGTAAGATGTTGAACACCATTGTATGGATGGAAATTCCATACAATCGGCAGCCACCACAACCCAAGGACGCTCCACTGTACGTTGTCCCATCAGACCTTTAGCTCCCTCTTGCGAGACTTTATAACACTAACACTCTAAGCACTCTCTTACCTAATTGTGAACATCCATCCACATTCCTTGCCAGTAATACTCCCGTGCAACTTTGTACTACGTCTTTTCGACACCTAAGTGTCCCGAAGATGTATCCGCATGCTCGTTACTCAAAAATCTTTTACGATGTTCCCGTGGTACAACTAATTTCCAACCGTCCTCATCACCGATAATTGGTGTTAAGAGAGGATCATACCGGTGACGATATAGTCTCTTATCTTCCACCATCCAGTCAGGAAAACGTTCTGGAAATTTCTCAACCAATTCCAATCTTTTGATGTACCACTGGTCGCAAATGGTTTCGAACGCGTCCACTTTCAAAATTTCTTCCTCGAACATCCTGGAAAGAGCGTCTGGAAAATGGTGATAAGGTCCTTTCCGATGGACAATATCGAAATCCCATTGTTGCATTTCGAGAGCCCATCGAGCCAATCGTCCTGATGGCTCTTTTAAGTTTCTTAACCATTTCAATGCGATATGATCGGTAATCGCCTTGAACTTGTACCCTTCGATGTACGGTCTCAGCTTTTTAATCGACCACAATATCGCGAGACACTCCTTCTCAGTTACACTATAATTTCTCTCTGGCGCAGATAACACTTTACTAATATACACGATTGGATGTTCTCCATCATCCGATTCCTGTGTTATCACTGCTCCCATAGCATAATCACTCGCATCACACTGAATTGAAAACGGTTTGGTGAAATCGGGACGGGCAAGAACTGGTGCGGAAACAAGCTTCTGTTTCAAAGCTTGAAAAGCTTCCTCTTGATCTTTCCCACACTCCCACTTTTTACCTTTTTGCAGCAGCTTTAACAATGGAAGTTTCAGCTCGCTATCTTTTTCAATAAATCTCGCATACCAGCCTACCATTCCTAAGAATCGTCGAAGTTGTTTCAAATTAACCGGTGCTGGGTAATTTAAAACTGACTCGACCTTGGCAGGATCTGGACGTAAACCATCTCAATCCAAAACATAACATAATTTTCGGATTCACAACCAATCCCGCAGATGCTAGCTTCTCCAAAACAATTTCGAGCCACTTCACGTGCTCCTCGAAGCTATTGGTGACGATAATAATATCGTCCAAGTATCCAAACACCACGAGCTCAAATTCCGGCCCAAACAACGAATCAATCAGTCTTTGAAAGGTCATTGGAGCATTCGTGAGTCCGAACGGCATCCTTTTAAACTGCCAAAGTCCTGAACCTGGTATCGCAAACTCCGTAAATTTCTTGCTTTCTGCAGACTTCGGAACTTGATGATAAGCCTGTTTCAAATCGATCTTCGAGATGTACCGTGCTTTCCTCAATTTATCCAAAATGGAATCCATACTTGGGATGGGATAAGCATCGCGTACTGTCACCTTATTGAAATCTCTATAATCGATACAGAATCTCAGCGATCCGTCTGCCTTCTTCACAATCACCGGCGCGCTGCTCCACTCACTTGCTGACCTCTCAATTATCCCTTTTTCACACATTTCTCTGACCTCCTGATTGGGCCATTCAAGAATCTTTGGAGACATTCGTCTCCAGCGATGCTTAACTGGTGTTGGATCCGTTACGCAGATGTTATGTTCCGTCATCGTCGTCATGCTGTGTTCTGACGATTCTGGTAGTGCTAGCTTCTCGACTAATTCTTGAACTCGTCCGCGTTGGTTCACAGTCAGCTCAGAGATTCCCGCACACTCAGCAACAATATTATTTTCATTTCTCTCGATGGTACTCCCATCATACTCATGCCACTCACGCTGATTCACTCGCCACAGTCCCTTGCCAAATTGGGTATCCATGTTCCATTTCTTACAGAAATCCATACCCAATATGAGGTCATGTGACAGCGTATTAATAGCTTTCACCTTAAATGGGTGTGATACACCATCAACAGTAAACCAAAGTTTCAATTTTCCCAGTATCGCAGTTGAACCTCCTAAGGTGCTGTGTATTGCTGCCCTAGTTGATATCAACTTCTCTTTAAAACTTTCCGCCAACTGAGGACCAACAACCGATGTCGTTGCACCTGGATCCCACAGCGCAAGATATGGCGGACCACAGAGAACAATTTTCAGGAAGAAACGATTCTCCTCACTCGTGCTCTCAACACTCTCACATTTGAACCAAGGTTCAGCTGCACACAGTGCAGCTTCCCTCCTCCCCTGGACAACACGTGCTAGATCATCAACAGCATTGACTCCTTCATGACGAGGGCTTGTAGAAGTTCTGCTCTCCGTCAAAAAGGTGCAGGAATCATTGGAGACTGTTGGGGGTGTACTTTTTGTCCCCTTTTGTACTCCTATCCACCTGCCACACTCACACACTATCACAGTCGACCCCACTGTCCCACTTTCCGTCGGGGGCAGATTTTCCTCATCAATCATCTCAGAAATGCAGGAGCTGTTGGAGGTCAAGGAAGGTGAATCCTCTTCACTCGTCCGTTTTTCCGACTGCTCGCTGCAACACTTACTCACAATAACTGATAACTCGACTGTTCCGTCCGAGACATCCCACTTGATATGCCCGCCGGAACCAGACTTAACCGTCGCCCCAGATTTCAAAATACTTCTCAATGGTTGAATAGACTGCTTACATTGGCTCTCAAGAAGACCTGAGTTCCGTCTACTCCTCGTGCTGTCCAGTTTCGTTTCCTCGTTCTCATATAAATTTCCTCGTTCTAAATCCCCAACTGAACAAGTCTCTGCAATCTCTTTACCCACTGGTACCTCAGGAACATCCTCACTATACACCATGGGTATTACTTCCATAAACACATCATCTGGTCCAGATGGTGGGGGCACTATTGTCACCCTTCGTTTGTCGACTGGGGGGGAAGGTTGGTCTGTCCCCCCTTGGCCGTCTCCCATCATCTGTCGAATCCACTCACAATTCGGACAAAATCTAAACGTATTACCTTTCGTACCACACACTTGACAAAAACGGTAAGTGGTGGGGGCAGGCTTGTTAGGACATTCGGTTGAAAAGTGTCCCGGTGCACGGCATTGATAACAAGTGCGTTGAGGGCACTCTGAAGCTCGATGTCCCACCACTTGACAACGAAAACACACTCCATAAAATTGTCTCGGACTACTTGGCGCAGATGGTGAAGCCGCACGTTGAACTCTCATCGGTCTAAAAGATGGGACAGTCCTTGGGACAGCACCAAAACTCGTGGAAGGTGCAGCTAGCTGAGCATAAGTCGTCTGTGGGACTGCAGGAGGTGACATCGTTTTCGCAATAGACGTGGATTTTTTTGATTGAGTTCCACCCGAGGAACTAATTGCATCCACATCAAAGCTTCCCTCCTTTTTCCCAGTATTCGATTTTTGCTTTGGCTTGCTTTTCTTCTTCGCTGTTTGTTTCCCTTTCTTTTTCGGCGTTGCCCTGTCCGATTCACCAGACGATGACCTCGATTCCTCTATTAACGCATCCACCTTTGAACTTCGTCCCGTTCCTCTGGGTGCCGCAGATGGAATCCTCATCTTGTCCTTAGTGGGTGGTGGGACATAACTTTTGTCCAGGTCTTTGACACGTTCGTAATGACGAAGTATCGTCTCCAGATCCTCGATATCTTCAAAACCGGAATAAGTGAGTTGTCGTCGGTATTCAGGAGTTAATCCTTTATAAACAATCTTCAAAAATTGTTCTGACATCAGAGGGCGCTTCAAATGTCCCATGATGAGTTTCAACTTGAGAAGATACGAAGAAATCTTCTCTCCTTTTGCCTGAGTTTGACTTCTCAACTCATCTAACACATCATCTTCCCCAACTGTTGTCGCAAATTTACGCTTAAAAAGCTTCTTGAAAACTCTCCAAGAATTAATCTCCTTTCTTACGACTCAAAACCAACGGCTTGCTGATAATTTCAAGACACTTGGAATTGCTTCCAACATGTCGTGGTCGCAGATGGCGTTGCTTTTCCTACACTCTTCCGCTCTTTCCAAAAAGTCCTCTGGATCTTCTTTTTCACCACCCAAAAATTTAATATCCCACTCCTTTAACAGTTTAACCACCCGACTACTAATAAAACGATCGCGTCCCTGCCAACTCCCATTTTCGGCCCCATCTCGCTCAAACTCGTCCTCAGATTCAGAGTCACTTGATAAAAATGGCAAAGCGTGACTCGAACCTCCCGTTGACCGCCTATCTTCTCGATGGCGATTTCTTCGGTCTTCACCCCCTCTTTTGCTTTTAAAAGTCTGCTCTTCTCTATAAAAATTTTCCCTATTCCTTTCATAATTCGATTGACCCCGCGTGAACTTCGGTGCTTCCTCGTAAGACGGTTGTCTTTCATCTATTCCTCCCGTAGTGTTTCTTCTGAAACTCGATCCCTGTCTTGCGAAGTCTGGTCCTCGCCTACCGAGATTTGGAACTTATGAGGCTTCCGGTCTACTTCCGCCATCGTAACGGTTATTATCGAAATTCCTATTGTCTCGGTTGTCCTGCTTTCGCAATGGGCTTGATATTCCAGCACTTCGTCTTGTACATTCTTCCCCTTCCACGGGACTTATTACTCTTTTAACAGTCTCTGGTGGTGGGGGTAAGTTGGGCCCGGTTCCACAAACTCCCATTGGTGGAATAATTGACCCTTGAATATTGGTCTCGGTTCTACTAAAGATGGACGACCAATTAGGCTGTGCCGCCTTATTTGTGCTGAGAAACTCTCTCAGTTCAGGACACAATTGCGCACGCGCGGTTCACTCACTGTACCCCAAGAGGTTAGGGCTCATAGTCGCAGATGGGATTTCTACGTTTGACCTGGCCCACGTTGAGTAAGTTAAAGCACCACTTCCGGCTCCCGAAGTAGTTGTCAATACTGAAGTGGTAGTAGCACTCGTTGTCGTTAGTAATGGGGCTGGAACAGCAGTGGTAGTAACCGGTACACTGCAAGTCGGAACTTCCACTCGATCTGTATTACTATATATTCCGGCTACGTTCCCTACGCCATTATCCAAGTTGCTTGGTTGCTCCTCTTCTGCCCCCACCAATGCTTCCGGAAGAAAAACCGATTGCGAATCACCATTATCGTACTTATCGTACCACGGCACTAATGTGAATCCGGATAAAACAATTTAATCTCGAGTCGCAAAAGTCTTTCCCGAAGCACCTGGAGCGACCCCAAAGTACTACAATCTTGTAGCTCCAATTCCTTGACCACCCTCTCGCGATCCATTTTTGAAATTCCCTGCCATAATGTTCGCACTTGTTGACTCTCCAAATATCTCAATACTTTTGTTACTCAGGTGTCCGGGTTACTTGCTGAGGTTACTTCACGCTGACGACCGATCGCGTTAACACTTTAAATACTCCTTTAATGACGTTACCGGGTTCCAATGCTTGATTTGTCGGATGACAGGCGGAGATGCAGGGAATTAAAAAAATGAAAATTATTAACAATAATTGTTAACTTGGCACAGATGAGCACAAATAATAAAAACAAATAAATTAGCATAAAACCATAAATCAAATTAAAATCACAAAATATCAGCAACAAAATCAATAAAAATAATGTTAACAGTTTGTTAACACATTAGCAAAAAAAAACATAAAAATTGATAAAAACCACCACCAACAATAAATAAATAATTTATAGTAATAAATAATACTGAAAATAAATTGTCGTGTTAACACTTTGTTAACACGGGCGGAAATGATAATAAATGATCAATAACTCAATTAAATAAAATAAATAAATTCAGGATAAAATAAAATAATCACATTACTCAACCGAAAATAAAAATTAATTAATTTAAATAAATTAACTTAATTTTCAAAAACAAGAAAATAATTAGTAAATCACAGTGTTAACAGTTTGTTAACATCTGCACCATGAAATCTCAAATTTTCTTAACCCCTGTCAAGAGACACTCGGTATCCAGAAAAAAAAGATGTTTAAATAAAATTCACAAACCGAATTTTTGACGCAGAAGATTCACTAACAATTTTAATTTTATTACTATCAACACTTTTTCTCAAAAATCCACATTAATTAAAATTTTACCTAACATCACTTAACTTCAGTTAATTTGATAAAAATTACCACTTACTAACTTCCCACAATTTGAAACTATTATTTATTTCAAAATAAATTGTTAATTTATAATCAAAAATGAATTTTCAGAAATTCTTCAAAATTCAACCAAACTCGAAATAATCACAATCATCAAAATAATTTTAAATTAGAGAATTCCAGGCGCAAATGAAAAATCCACTAAAATAAAAATTATTAATTTTTACTTAGCCATAAATTTTCCAATGGCTATTTCCGATTAATTGATCGGAAAAGATGGCACTCGAATTACACCATGTGCGAACACAAGGTGTTTAACGAATATTCCACGGAAAATTAATTCACAGATTTTTTAAATAATTGACGCGCCGGCGCAGATGGTATGCGAAATTTTACTCATTAAATAAAATCAGAATTTTCTCTAATTGAAATAAAATCACTCCTATTTAAATAATCACTTATTTAACAAATTGATTCGCTAAATTTAACATTTTTAAATTTATACACTCTGTTCAATTTCGCGAAAATTTCACCAAGTTAATTTTGCACGTGCAAAATTTTCTTACTTCCGGTGAAATGGAGGATTAAATCAATTTTCCACAAATCACTAATCTTCTCAAAATTATTTGATCCAGCTGATCAAATAATACAAATTAAAAATTTACCACAATCACTTAAATTATTTTTGAACAATTATTTTGTTCAAAATTTCGGAAAACTACTTTCAACAAAATTAAATTCTCCTCAACACGTGCTCACGCTTCCGGTTACCGGTCACCGACCACGTTTTCGCGAAAACGAACAAAATCAAATTTTCACGCGTTAGTAATTGAAATATCAATTTCTTTGCGCCGATGATTGTTTTAAAAAATACCGACTCAACCGACTTTTAATTTTAACACTTTTATAATTTTTAAACGACCGAATTTTTACACTTCAAAAAATCGTTATTAGCGATTTTTCACATCACACGACACTTTAAAAATTTCCGACAAACACTTACACGCGATCTTTAACCGAGCGACTTTCTGAAAGTTTTACCAGGAAAATATATCCTCAATTTTCATCAACAACAATTTAAAATTCGTCAAAATTTTGCGTGAAGACGCAGATGTAATTTTCCGCGCACTTAGTCGTTATTTTCCCGCGAAACAGCCCCACGTTTTGGGCTCCATTTGTAATGAAGTAATTATTATTAATTTTTAAAAGTTAATTTAAAGTTTAATAAGTGGCCAATTTACTATATTATGAAAATCTTACTCGAACGAACGACACACGACAACAACACAAACCAATTTCGAAACCTCAGGGGAGATTCCACGGGAATTCCACCCTCGATGGCCACGAAGATGCGACGATTCACGCAAATTTGACACCAGACAGAAAACCTGACAAACGACTCACCAAATTGCTGCGATGAATGAAGGAAAAGGGTCTTCGCTAACAACCAATAGAACAACTTAAAATCTCATTAATTAGTACTCTTTAATCAAGTCAATAGACTTCACACACACAGTCTCCAACAGAGTTCACTCTCAAACTTACAGTTCTTCAACAAATTATAAACACTTTCAACTCAATTAATATACCACTCGCGACAATTGAAAATACTTGTTGCACGCTTCACCGCCCGATTATAAAGTGAAGAAGCACGTGTCGACATTCCTCTCGTCCCGCTGTACGTTATTCACCCTCTGCCCTCTTGTCCGTCCTTCGTCTAGGATTGGCTGTCACGCTGCTCGCGGATTTGAACCTGTAACGCGAAAACTGACGACTAGCGCAAATAGGAAAGGTCAGTCAGGCTCGTCTCAAGAAAAGTTGAACCCAGGCGCAGATGTTTAAAACTAATAATTTTTCCTTATTTAACTTATTCAAAATAATAGTAATAATACTGCAACTCTTAAGTGACGAAACAATTCGTTACAAGTGTACAAAACTACATTTTTTATTTTGGCTCAAAAATGAATTTCAATATTAATGAACTACGATAATACGGAAATAAACACATTTTTTGCAAAACTTTAAAAAATGCTTTTCTATACATGTGTATGTGTACTTATGTGGCACTGGCATATCTCAGGTTCTTATTAATATTTTTGAAGTCTGTAAATTGGAGATCTTTAGTTGGGCTAATAGACATTTGCACACAAAATTTCACTTCATTCGCTTGAGTCGTTCTCGCGTGATGCACAAACAAAGTTTTGGCGCAGACAGACAGACAAACATTTTTTTAATGTCATTTTTGGAGTTTTTGCAACTTGAAATG
The DNA here is from genome assembly GCA_037103525.1 of Ganaspis brasiliensis. Taxonomy (NCBI): domain Eukaryota; kingdom Metazoa; phylum Arthropoda; class Insecta; order Hymenoptera; family Figitidae; genus Ganaspis; species Ganaspis brasiliensis. Next base: position 206,879 of record JAZKLR010000538.1, on the reverse strand, counting down.
AAATATTATACATGAATTTTTAAATTCGAAGCAATGTACAGACAAAACTTGGATTTTATAAATATAGATTCTTATCTTATATTAGCTATTTCTTATTTTTACAAAATTTTAAGATTTTTTCTCTTTTTACTTTTTGTTTTTTTATGTGTTTTTTTATTTTAGGATTTTTTTTAATTGTCTTCTTCTTATATGCAAATGATTTAATATTATTTTACACAATTTTGTTATTATAATATTCACTAAACTTTATATTCCGTTGATTTTCATAATTATGTATTTCCATATTTTTAAAAATAAATATGATCATTTTATTTATTTATTTAATGTACAATGCACGGGCAAAAACCCATTAAGAAGTAATAATAATAAAAAAAATATACAATATTCAAAATATAACGAGTAAGAAGCAAATAATATAAATAATATAAAATATGACATAATATATCGCCAGTGAATAAGGCCGCACTATTTTTATAGAAACGAATATTAATTAATTTCGACTGATTGATGTAAATAAAATAATATTACCGAGGATTTGAGTAAACATCTTGATTCTACCGTCATTGAAGTTAAGAGTGTCACTGTAGTAATTTGCATCAATACAGAACATGTTAAAAATAGAATTTTAGAATTCTTTCTTAAAATTTTTAGATTTTTTTTATTCTCTATATTTATTGTTGGACTTGTTTTAAGTGTAATATTATAAAAATGTTTTTGGTTTAATTTACCTAAACTTCTTTATTTTTAAAGGATTTTTAAATTTCTTTTGTGCCCTTTTTATTTACCTTTACATTATTTATTTTATTTTTATTAATTTTAAAGTTTACAAGTTTTGTTAATTTATGATTAAGAAATCAAAGTAAGAAAAACAAACACGTATTCTCCAGACAAAAGTCAGTCAATTTATTTCAACGTAAAGTCACGTCAAAAACAAATAAAAACTGTCGACGTTTCGCCTACATATATGTAGGCCTCTTCAGGACAAAAACAACTAAAAAAGAACATAATAACACAATATAAATATAAAATTCGTAATATAAAACAGAAAAACTAAATTTGAGATTAATTAAAAACAAAACTAAATTACATGTTAAAATTTACAATTCTAAAGTATAAAAATAAATATAAAATCAACTCACAACATTATAAATAATACATTTACATTTTGGAGAAAAACACACACAACATTGTCACGTCAACAATTAATAAAAAAATAAATAATTTAAAAAATATATATAAGATACCGTATACACGTGTATCATGGTCAATGTTAAAATTAAAGGTTACTAGACAACATTCATTACAATATCAACAGATGGCAGCATAATCCAATTAATCAACTCAAAATTCAAATTTCCCATTTTTTTAAATTATTTATTTATTTATTTTTTTTTTTAAATATAAACAATTATCATCTAAAATTATGTTTCATCAAATAATAAAAAAGACTAAAATTATTAAAAATTCCAAAATCACATTATATAATCCATTATAATTATTTAAATCTGTTATCAAATTCAGACTATTATTTTTCTTTTTTTTTATAAAAAACATTTCACCTACTTTTCTTTTGTATTCATTATTTTCTTTATGTAGTAAATTGACTGACTTTTGTCTGGAGAATACGTGTTTGTTTTTCTTAGTTTGATGATAACTCCTGGACGTTAAACTACCTGTTTTGGATATTTATGATTAAGAATAATTAAAAAAAAGTTTATGCAAGATAGGCATTTGATTGATTTCAAAAACGCACTTTTGAATCATTTTTCAGCTTCCTAGAACTTTCTTAAGTTTTAATATTTATACTCCTTCTAACAAAAAAAAAACAATTATATATTATTAAAATCAAAAGCTTTGTTTGTATGTGATTTAAATTACTTGTAAACTTTTTAATTACAAAATTAGATTGATTTTAAAAATTAATTCTTCAATATTTCGTAATTCGCCTACTCTTATTTAAAGTTTCAAAAACTAAATTGTCTCTATAGTACAGTAAATCTATCATTTTTTGTGGAAAAAAATACACTAAGCCAGTTTATATCATAAATCGTGGTGACTAGCTTAAAACCAAAAAGTTAGGATCCCCCCTGCTTGGGGAAGGGAGGGAAATCAAAAATGTTTTTAGATTACATTTTTCGAGAAAATGGTAAGTCGTACTGAAATATTTTTCAGAATTAAATTGTAGAGAATTAAATTTTTTACATTTGATCTCATTGAGCCAGTACGGTACAACTTAATGTGCAAAAATTAGGGAGCACTAAAGTTGCCAAAAATCAGTTTTTCCTATTTTTCGTATCGAAAAAATTATTTTTGAGCTTTAGTGTAAATTGAAAGTTGTAGAGTTTAAAAACCTATGAAATCCATGTACATTTTTTTTGAGCGCATGAAAGTCGCCCAAAATCCAATTGGCATACACGCCGATTAGCATAATTTTATTTTTCATGTATTTGACAAACCATGTAGCCGATACTCCATGAGACCGATACTTAACTCAACCGAACTTTCATGCGACCGACAAATCATGCAACTGAACTTTCATGTGGTCGACAGTTTATGAAACCAAATTTTCATGTGACCGACATTTAATGTGTTAGAACTTCCATGTTGCTGACAAACCATTCAGCCGACAATTCATGTTGCAGACAAATCATTCAGCCGACATTCCATATGGCCGACACATAATTTTGCCGAAATTTCACTTGGCCGACAAACCATGTAGCCGACAAATCATTCAGCTGATCATGTGGCCGACAGTTAATGTGTCAGAACTTTCCTGTAGCCGACAAACCATGTAGCCGACAACCCATGTTGCCGACAAATCATTCAGCCGACATTTCATGTGACCGACTCTTAATGCAACCGAACTATCATGTGTCAGAACGTTTTACCAAAAAACTATATGCGTCCTTGTTTAATTCTATTAGATAAAAAAGGATGGAGAGATGATTTTTTGAAATACGTTCTGCCACATGATAGTTCGGTTGCAATAAGAGTCTGTCACATGAAATGTCGGCTGAATGATTTGTCGGCCACATGGATTGTCGGCTACATGGTTTGTCGGCAAAATGGAAGTTCTGTCACATGAATTGTCGGCTGAATGATTTGTCTGCAACATGAATTGTCGGCTGAATGGTTTGTCGGCAACTTGGAAGTTCTAACACATTAAATGTCGGCCACGTGAATGCCAATTGGATTTTGGGCGACTTTCATGCGTCCCATTTTTTTTCTCTACGTTGCAGTGTTTTGGAGATACTGCCTTTTTATTGATTGTTATGTAGGGGAGAGGCCCTAAGGTGGTCAGTGGTCACCCATCTTTTGAACGACTGTAAATTTCAAACGAAATTAGGGGAGGGTGGTCCCAAACCGACCCCCTAAAGGCTCTACTGTAAAAACGTGCGTGAGATCTATCGTAAGAAAGTAGGTATGTACTTACATGGGTACGCATATAAGATCTCAGGTGACACAGACGAGATCTCGTATAAGATCTTATGTGAGAACGCAGGTACGAACGCATGTAAGTTCTTATATTAAGTTCCGTCATGCGCCGCGTATAACGTTACTCAATATGAAATTGAAACAGCGTTCTTATATGAGTTCTCATCTGCGTACGTATGTAGGAACTCATGTCCGAACACACCTAAGTATTAAATTAAATATTTTAAATTAAATATATTATTAAAAAAAATTCTCGCCAACTGGATTCGAGCCCATCTAACCTGAGCCTAAGGACGCCTTAAACCCCTCGGCCACCGTAGTTATAGAAACAACTTTACAAAATCTTAGTTATGTTTAATACATAAATTTCTCCGGAAAGACATGACTAAGATTTTGTAAAGTTAATAAAACAGAATTGTTTCCTTCCATAGTTTAATAATAAACCAAATATAAATGATCAAAAGGAAGGTGAAAGAATAAAAAAGAAAATTTTTGTTTTTCCAATGTTTCGACGTTTCGTTGGCCAAGTTTCGCCAACCTCATCAGGCTAAAAATGTTTATTAAAAACACACTTTAATACACTATTCAACACAATTGAGATTCACAATAACATAAAAATACATAAAAAATTTTTTTACCATAATAAGTTAAAACATATTGATTGTTTATAACACGTCAAAAATTAAAATTAGTCAATTTTATAAAATTAAAATCGGTTGACATTTTGGACGACGACTTAAAGTCAACTAACAGAAAATCTAAAAGGCAACGATGACTACATATACACACAAATATAAAAACAATCACATCGAGTATCAGAGGCCAATAACACTAACAAGAATTCAATCGTCTCAATAATGGGAAATAAATTTTATTTAATGAAAAACTATCCTCCTTTCGGTTAATAGTATGATTATTGGATTGTATATGGATCATTTCTGAAATTTTTCTTTTTCTCCAATTTGGTTCATGATATAAAATTTGAACATTGTCCCAATCATAATCATGACCAAAATGTTTTTTATGTTGTAACACTACTGTATTTGTCTTTCTATTTTTATGTTCATTTAAGCGAGCCTTTAAAGCTCGTTTTGTTTCGCCTATATAAACTGCAGGACAATCTTTGCATTGAAATTTATATACAGAATTAACACGATCACATTTCTTTACCGCATCCTTTCCAAGCTTCACAATATTATTAATATTTTTTTAATAAGTGGAACGGAGGAAATATTGTGTTTCTTAAGAATATTACTCAAATTAGAAAATATACTATTATGAAAAGGCAACCCCACTTTAGGTAATCTACTATAATTATTAAAATTGTTTTGTGAGTCAGAGTTATCAACATTAGAATATTTTAGTTTGTTTATGCGAATTTTAATATGCTTTTTAATGAAACCCAAAGGATAATTACTAGTTTTGAGAGTGTCAGAAATTAAAATTAGATTTTGAGCATGAAACTTTCTATGTGACAAGGAAATTGCTCGATCGACTAGATTAAAAACAATATTTCTCTTTTGTTGAATAGGATGATTTGAAAAGTAATTTATGACTCTATTAGACGACGTAGGTTTTCTATACCAATTAATCAAAAATGTAAAATATCTTTCCATACTATTGTTGATTGTACAAAATTCTTATTTGAGAACACTTTTTTTAAATTTAATGACAAATTTTATCAACAAATATATGGGACGCCAATGGGTTCCCCTATTTCTCCTTTGTTTGCCGATTTGGTAATGGATGATTTGGAAAGTGATTGTTTAAAAATACTTAAGGAAAAATATAATTGTGTTCCTCATTTCTATTTTCGTTATGTAGATGACACTTTTTTGTGTATAAAAAAGGATCATGTTGAACTTTTTATCAAGGTTTTTAGATCATATCATAAAAATTTACAGTTTACATATGAAATTGAGACAAATAACAGAATTAATTTTTTGGATCTTACAATAATTAAAGAAAATAACAGTATACACTAGTATGTGATTGTTTTTATATTTGTGTGTATATGTAGTCATCGTTGCCTTTTAAATTTTCTGTTAGTTGACTTTAAGTCGTCGTCCAAAATGTCAACCGATTTTAATTTTATAAAATTGACTAATTTTAATTTTTGACGTGTTATAAACAATCAATATGTTTTAACTTATTATGGTAAAAAAATTTTTTATGTATTTTTATGTTATTGTGAATCTCAATTGTGTTGAATAGTGTATTAAAGTGTGTTTTTAATAAACATTTTTAGCCTGATGAGGTTGGCGAAACTTGGCCAACGAAACGTCGAAACATTAGGAAAAAAAAAGAATATTCTTTTTTATTCTTTCACCTTCCTTTTGATCATTTATATTTGGTTTATTTTGTAAAGTTGTTTCTATGACCACGGTGGCCGAGGGGTTTAAGGCGTACTTAGGCTCAGGTTAGATGGGCTCGAATCCCGTTGGCGAGAATTTTTTTTTAATAATATATTTAATTTAAAATATTTAATTTAATACTTAGGTGTGTTCGCACATGAGTTCCTACATACGTACGCAGATGAGAACTCATATAAGAACGCTGTTTCAATTTCATATTGAGTAACGTTATACGCGGCGCATGACGGAACTTAATATAAGAACTTACATGCGTTCGTACCTGCGTTCTCACATAAGAGCTTATACGAGATCTCGTCTGTGTCACCTGAGATCATATATGCGTACACATGTAAGTACATACCTACTTTCTTACGACAGATCTCACGCACGTTTTTACAGTAGGGGTCAAATGCCAAAAAGGTGCCAAAAATTTGTTTCATTGCTGAGGACAAATTTTTTTTCAGTAAAGGAATCATTTTTCCATGTTTCCACTGGTTGCCGAGGCTCTGGATCTAATTAAATCGGAGATACAGAGAGAAAAGCGAAAATTGACGTTTTTTACAATCTCAAAAAAGGTTGTTTTAAACCGACCCCCTATTTTTATTGCAAGAAATAGCAAAAACAAACAAAATTTTGAACTTGTATTGTAATTTGAATTAAAAACCAACAAACTAGAATGAACTTAAGTTACTTTTACTTTATTCAAATACATTATTTAAGGCCTTTTTCAGAATAACAGTAAAAAAATTATCATTACAATAAAAAATGAGTGTTTTTAGTCTGATCTTAATTACAAGCTATATTGTCTTAGCTTAATTATTGTTATTATATTAAAATAAATTTGTAGGTATTATTTGGTAATTACAAATAATTTAGTTACAATTACAATGCAAGAAAGAGCGGGGGGGGGGGTCGGTTTTGGACCAACCGGCAACCCCACTATTTTCACATATTGTCATGCCGATCATTCATGCTAATGAAAGCATTTACATTTGAATATTGCACTGTTAAAAAAAGGAGTTGAAATTTAACTCCCTACGGGACTCTATAAAAGTCGCACGCCTTGAAGAGTTGAAATAAAGGAAGTTAACGCTCAATCCTTCAGTCTCCACTCTTCTCAAACATGGAGCGTATGAGACTCACTCACCTTTGGAGAGTCGATTTTTAACTCTAAAATCTTAACTCCCAACTCCAGCAACCGTTAACTCCCCAAATTTTTAACAGTGTGTGTATTAAAGTTGAGGCCATAAGGAACCAAAAAAACTTATTATACTTAAATTTTCCTAAACTCAAATCAACACTTTTAACTTAAATGCAAGATAGATCAAAAACAAAAAATATTATTGCAAAAAACTGATTTTACGTAAAATTCCGAGATATAATTGGACCAATTGATTATTACGTATGACACTTTTTAAAAAAAGTTGAAAATTCGACTTTTAAAAAAGTGGCTCCAAGGTGGTCACCACCCAGTAAGAAGGCTTGAATTAGATATAATTAAATATTTCAGAGTTATAATGAAAATGTGATCGTTTTTGTATTTTATTTAATTCCTGATTTGAATCCGAAGCTCAATTTATCCAGGAAAATAAATTTGTTGAAAATATGAATTATACTCTATTCGCATAGCGCATTTAAATTGAAGTTGAATTCTGTAGAGAGAAATGACAAATTATCATTTTTAATTACGTTCAATTCTGGCTAGAACTTCTTCGAATGCGTTGGTTCTATTCCACTGACAGCAATAGGTAAAAATCTTCTCCAATTACATCCAATTCTATTAATAGAAAAATGCAGTACGGTGCTAATTAAAATTAAGAAAATTGAATATTGTTTGTTTTTCAAGCTACAATTTTGATTTTTTAAGATTCTAAATCTAAAAGTTCTAACAATTATGGATATCCAAAAATTTTTGAAAAAGACTTAGAATTAAAGAAATAGCAGCTTATCTCGTAAACAGTCACAGATATTACAAATCTGACATCAATTTTGAGTTTGGGTAATAAGTATATAAACCGAATTTATAAATTATGAAAAACAAGTATAATATTAAAATACTAAATATAAATTATTTATACATTGTAAAAAGGAATAATTTTTAAATGTTGAGTAGCTGGAATTAAAACGAATAGGATACTCTTGTTTTTCTTTGCTGATTTGGAAATTAAGCTTTGGATTCAAATCAGGAATTCAGTCGGATTAAAATTTTCAATTACATTCTATTCCAGCCTTCTTGCCGGGCATACAAAAATTCACTAAAAAAGTTTAAAAAAAAAGTAAAAAACGTATTATTAAGTTTTTTATTTAACATTAATTGTTTTTTAGGAACACAGAAACATATTACACATCACGGTGGGTTTTAAACTTATTTAACCCAAAGGTCCTGGCATCTGGGATTTTGTTCTTGATTTCGATTCTGAAATGTGAACACATGATTTTACAACAAAAATTAAAATAATCGCCTGAGCCGTTTCTGGGAACATCGATTTTTATTTAAAAAAAACGAAAATTCACATTTGGTTTAAAAATTTCTACTTTAGAAAAAAAAAACTCTTCGTATAAAAGTTACATATAATAAAAAATATTATTTTAATATTTTTTCTTGAAACCTTCAATTTTCTTGTTGATTTTCAGAGTATCATGTATACATATGATTTTCCAACAAAATGGATATATTTTCCCAATCCTTTTTTGAGAATTGTCAATTTAGAAGTTTATTTTAACAAAAAAAAAAACGGAGTGTCTATTCGTACAGAAAATCTCGACCAATCAGAAATTTGTAATACAATTCTCGATTAATCAGAAAATTGCTTCAATAAGTACGAATAGCTCGTTCTATGTGATCTGGCTATTCGTACAGAAAATCTGTACTAATAGCCAAACCTCAATGGAGCAGCTATTCATACAGAAAATTGTCAAAACCTTTCTTTTTGTGAAAATTAATGTTACACGGATATCTTTTGGTTAAAAGACCACTGTTTATGACGCAAGAACCCCCCCTTAGCATTTCCAACATTTTATTATGATTTTTCACAACCAAAACAAAAGGTATTACGCTCCCAAAGACAGTGTTTCAATTTTCTGTACGAATAGCCGTTCCACCTTGGTCTGGCTATTCGTACAGAAAATCTGTACGAATAGTCACGGCCAAAAAAAAAATGTTCACGTTTAGCAAATTACATAGGAATACTAGAAACGATAAAGTTAATTAATTTTATTTGCATACCAAAAGTCAAGCATGTTTAACATCTTTATAACATTTTACAACATTGATTTGATTTTATCAAACTATATTAATAAATTTAAGGCTGTTGGAAGGAGAAAATTTGCAGTGGTCCTCAAACACTTTCCCCTCCGCTGCTCGAAAATCTGGACTTATGAATTTTGTAATGAATGACTAATTTTAATTTATTTTAAATCAAAACCCGACAAACACTATTTTACTTAATTCGCAAATTATTTCTTTTCTCACCAAATTTCTCTCAGCCAAAGGGGGATTCCGCTGCGGTATAAAACCTTTATTTTCTCGGAGAATTGGAATCATCCACCCCGGATAGAATTTCATAAACACTTACCAAATAACAACAACGAACTCGACAAAAGCCAATGGTCTGATGATGGTTGAGTCTTCGAAGGAAAACCGGGCGGTAGTACACCACGAAGAGATTCGAAAATAATAGCACAAGGAATTCACTATAAACTTATTTTCTTTATTCGCCTCAAAGGCACCACCACCTTACACTCTATTAACACAGTCCTTTCTTTATAATCACAAGGAAAAAAACAATAATCTAATGAACTATGAATTTTTGTGGAAAACTTCCGAATGAACGACGGGAGAGAATGGCTTTTCTTGGCAAAGACTGGAACACCTGTTTCACCGCACGTGCTTCACGCCACGCATCGATCCGTTTAATGCTCTTCCTCAATCCTCTCAAATCATAGGGGTGGAAGCCCCGCCCCCTGGGCGCTCGCTCGGCATCTCTCTCGCTCCCTCTACCCCGGCCGCTGTCTCCCTTAGTCTCATTCGAGAATCCACCTGAAAAATGAAAAAGAGGGCTCTGCTTTGACGCGGAAAAGACAGGAAAAACCACGCAAACACCCCACTCAAACGCTAATTGGCTCAATTGTCACTAACGAATTTCTAATTTAAAACTCCGGGGATTGCGACGAAGCGGAAGTCGGGCGCAATTTATGGCCGTAACAAAAACGAGTACCCTTGCTGCACCGACTTTCCGAATAAAATAAATCAATTATTCAACAATTAAACTAATTAAATTAAATATCTCTTAACCACTAATTAAAATCGTCAGTGACGAACTGCTTCGTCACAATCCCCTCCCCTAGGCCGATACTACCTCGTAGTATCGCCTACTCCAAGAAGAAAAAAAAACTTCTTGTAAAATACATAACAAAAAAAAAAACAAATTTTTACTCACCCTCATCACCCCTCCAGAACAACTCGGCTAATGTCCGGAACCATCCCCTCCACGACGGCGTTCCTCCAGGAATTGCAGGATCACCGCATCCTTTACGGGTTGCGGCGAGTCCCGGAGGATCCTGGCCAAACGATCTAACTCATCCAATAGCTGGGCTCTGGGCTGGACCAACGGTGGCTCCTGATCAGGAACAATAATCATAACCGGTTCAACCATCTGCTCCACCGGAATCTGAAGTTTTTCATCCAGGGGCTCATCAGGCAAAGCTGGCGGAGGCCCGGCCACCACTTCCAAAGGAACAAGCCCTGCTTCCAATGGCAGATCCTCGTTAGCGACCTCCAGCTGACCAACCGGCACTTCCGGCTGCTGCTCGATCATAGCCCCTCCTCTGGCCACACTCCTTTCGCTTCCAGAGTCCCCTTCTCTCCCCACCACCGATACATCGCGAGAACGATACCCTCGGCGTTCGAGGTCCCGACGGTGCTGCCAAAGGATGTAGGCTTCCTTGCATCTGGGACAGCAATTGATCCGGACTCTTCTCCGGCCGCAATTGTTGCAAAAATCCTCCCTCTGGAGGTGCGGACAATTAATCCGCAAATGGCCTCGACGCCAACAGTTAAAGCAAACTCCAGGGGGAGGATCCACGACGGCACCGTTGGTATGGGCTTAAGCCCACCAAACCACACTCCCTTGGTTTTTACAGGCAAAGCGGAGCGCCCTCCCCTCTTTGGCTGGCAATTAGACGGTCCAGGCGGAGGAGGTTGGAATCCCGACGGTCCTGGCTGTGGAGAAACCACTTCTCGACGTTCCGGCGGACAAGGAGGCGTTATTGGTCTCGGACGGGGGGGGGGGGGGGAGCGGGCGACACGTCACGAGGACTTACAAAGTCTTCCTTGTGGAAGTAGCTTGGGCGAATTTCCCCTTCCACCTCTTCTCTTCTTCTCTTGAGTTCCGTGATTAGAGCTTGTGCCCGCCGCTCTTCCTCCTCAATATGACGGTCAAGATCTGCAACAGCCCTGCTTCTGTCAGCATCCACCACCGACTCGTCTTCTTTCATCTGTAAGGTTAAGGATGCAGACTCCTCCGTAGTGGACACCTCCATCTCTGGGCACTCCCGGTTCTGGGGCTCTATTCTCAATATCTCCAACACGACCACTGGTTCTCTCCTTAACCCACCACTCGCCCCATCTTCCTCCTCTGGAATTTTCTCTTGATCCTTAGCCTCCTTGTCATTCCCATTTTCATCTACCTCCTCTCTCCCCTCTTGAACTTCTCCTTTGTCCCCTTTCTCGCAATCCTCCTCCTTTAGAGCCATCTCTTCCTTCTCCTTCCTACGTATCTCTTTGGCCAACTTTTTCAACCTCCTTTCTTCCCTCTTCCTTTCACGACTTTGCTGTGGCAAAGCTGGATCCATCGGAGGAGGGAAGGGTGCGGGGAATTACTTCCTGGCCTCCCTTGTTCTCTGCTTCCGCAGGCTCGGCAGGTCCGAATCCCGAGTTCTTGGTGGCGTCATGGGAGATGAATCTATAAGAAAAAGAAAACATTTACTATTACTTATAAAATCGGTTTTCTGGGCGGTATGAAACGTTTCAGATCAGACACATGCACTTTCGTCACGCGGCGATTTTCATTCGTTCTCAACATATACACCGAATCTGACCGCTTTTCCACGATTTCGAACGGCCCCTCATATTTCGGTGCTAATTTCGCCGAAAATTTTTTCGCCGCGTTTGACAATTTATGTGTCCGCCACAACACTTGATCCCCCACGTGAAATTCCGCCACCCTCTTGTTTCGATTACAATACGCCGTTTGCTTCTCTCTCTCTTTATCAATAAATCGCGCCACCAGATCTCTCAACGCATCTAACCTTTTTAATCGATCGTTCCACACTTCCGGATCAATTCTCTCGACTAGTTTTCTCCCCTCTACCTCTCTACGCAGACTTTTGACCTGTTTAGGATTCCGTCCGTAATTAAGGAATGCGGGCGAGAACTTAGTTGTCGACTAAACAGCAGTGTTCATGGCATGACGAAACTCATGAACATGCTTGTCCCACTCTCGATGATCCTCCCCTATAAACGTCGCGACCATAGTCTTCAACACTCGGTTACTTCATTCGACAGGATTTGACTGCGGATGGTAAGGCGGCGTGGTGAGATGCTGAACACCATAATCATCCAAGACTGACTTTAGAAATTTATTGTCAAATTCCTTTCCATTGTCTGTCAACAAAAACTCTGGAGTCTCCCACCTGAACAAAATTGACTCCTCAAACGCCCGTGCAATTGACTTGCCATCCGCAGATCTTAACGGCTTGACCTCCACCCAGCGAGAAAATAAGTCTTGAAACACTACCAGATAGCGGCACCGACTCTTGCTTGGCGGAAATTCCATGCAGTCAGCTGCCACTACCACCCAGGGTCTCTCAACAATCCTCTGTCCCATAAGACCTTGAGGACCTTCCTGTGAGACCTTATGATACTGACACTAAGGACACTCTCGCACGAATTGTTGCACATCGTGCCACACACCCTGCCAATAGTATTCTCTCGCTACTCGGTCATAGGTCTTCTCAATTTCCAAATGTCCTGCCGAGAGCTCTGAGTGCGCACTCTTGAGCACTCTTTTGCGATACTCTAAAGGCACGACTAACTTCCACCCTTCTTCATCCCCTGTATACGGCAATAACAATGGATCCTCCCTAAATCGATATAAACTTCCCTCTAAAACTTTCCAACCTGGAAATCTGTTAGGAAACTTCACCACCAAATCGAGTCTTTTTAGATTCCACGGGTCTGAAATTGTTTCAAACGCCGCCACCTCTTCGAACTCATCCTCGTACATCCTCGATAAGGCATCCGGAACATGGTGGTGAATTCCCCTACGGTGAACAATCTCGAAATCCCACTGATGCATCTCGAGGGCCCAACGTGCCAATCGGCCTGTCGGCTCTTTTAAATTTCGCAACCATTTTAGAGCACTATGGTCCGTAATGGCTGTGAATTTATATCCCTCGATATATGGTCTCAATTTCTTGATTGACCACAGCAGTGCCAAACACTCATCGGCACTTGATGGTACGCCTGCTTCAGATCTATTTTGGAAATGTAACGGGCCTTCCGTAATTTATCCAAAATCGAATCAATGGAGGGGATAGGATATGCGTCTCTTACGGTTACTTTATTCAAGTCTCTGTAATCAATACAGAAACGCAATGAACCATCTCCCTTTTTCACGATAACTGGAGCACTGCTCCACTCACTGGCCGACCTTTCTATTACTCCCCTCTCTAACATCTTTTGTACTTCCTGGTTAGCCCATTCTAATATCATAGGCGACATTCTACGAGAACGATGTTTAATTGGTGTTGGATCAGTGACTCGTATGCTATGTTCCGTCAAAGATGTCATACCATGTTCCACCTCCTGTGGTAAAATCAGCTGATCCACCAATTTTTGAATTTTCGATCTCTGCCCCTCTGATAACTCACAAATCCCTGCACATTCCGCAAAAATATCCCCCTCTACACCATTACCTATACCACTTCTCCCCCCTGGACTCAATTCTCCATACTCCAAAAATTTATGCCATTCCCCCTCTTGAACTCTCCACAACTCCCTTCCTAACCTCACATCCATGTCCGTCAATCGATGAAAATTCTGAGCCAAAAGCATGTCATGGGACAAATTATCTACTACTCGTAAGTTAAACGGTTGAGAAAAACCATCCACCGTTAACCATAACCTTAATTTCCCCAATGCTGCTGTTGATCCGCCAAGCGCGCTTTCAATCGCTGTATTCGCTTTCGTCAGTCTATCCCGAAATTTTTCTGCTAATTCCGGCCCAACCAGCGAAACCGTAGCGCCCGGATCAAACAACGCTATATAAGGTTTGTCCGCTATCACCACTTTCAAAAAATAACGGTTCTCCATGGATGAGGCATCTATCCACTCCTCTATCACTTCAGGAGCAGCTGTATTCTCTACAGCATCACCCCTCCCCTGGACTGAACCTGCTGATGGGACATCAGTAGATTCAGTCCCAACACCCGCTTGTAGAAACCCCTCATTACTAAATTGCGTCCCAGAGTTCACAACTTCCGTCCGGACTTCCAGGAACTGGCTTTTGGACTCAAAGGATTGCGTCCCAGAACCCGTAGGCTGTGTCCGAACGTCACGAAGTTGCGTCCCAACGAGTTCCGTCCCCACTCTACTGGATTGCATCCCAGCTTCCGTACCGATTGCTGGATCCAACATGGGTTTAGTTTCCTCCAGACACACTGGCATCACTTGAATGGGTGTCCCATTTTCTCCCCCCACTACTGTCCACTGTAGTGAAGTTTGGGACACCAGGACATTTTCTTCCACTACAACATCCTCAATTTGATGAACTTCCTCTTGAATTCCTTGTTCCCCCGGTTGTTGTCCCACTTGTGTTCCCACTTGTGTTCCAAATGTCCCACTCATGTCCTCATGTCCCATTTCCTCTATATTCTCTTCCAACTCTACTCTTTCCCCTCCGAAACACTCTTCCGCACGAATTAAAGTGAAGAAAATATCCGGATTCGCTTCTTCTTCCTCTATTGTCCCACCGACGAAGGTCCTGGGGGGGAAGGGTTGTTCAGTCCCCCCCCCTGCCCCGTTTCCCAGCATCGTTCTCAACTTCGCACAATTGGGACAATTCCTAAACGTTGTCCCATTTGTCCCACACACCTGGCAGAAAAAACGGTTGCCAGTGGGACGTGGCAAGGGACACTCATTAGCATAGTGCCCCTGCTGTTGGCATCGGAAACAAGTTCTCAACTTGCACTCCGATGCGCGATGTCCCACGGACTGACACTGGTAACATGCCCCGGTAAATCCCCTCGGGACACTAGGCCTGAACGCCGGTGGTCGTCCCACTCCAAACGTACGGTTGGGAACTTGTCCCCCCCAAAGGAACGATTCTGAGCTTGTCCCATCCCAAAGGGACGATTCTGGTACTGTTGTCCCATATTACGTATCCCACTGGTCGATGGGACAGGAGGGTTTGAAGCCACCATTTGGGCATACGTCACCAGGGTTTGTTGTGCCGGGACCTGTTGAACAGCCGCTATCGGCGCTGTCCCAGTTGTCCCTATATTCACTTTCCCCCTTTGCGTCCCATTATCTCCCTTAGTTGTTTCTAAATTCGCTGGACTCCCCTTTGACTTCATACTCTTTCCCTTTTTCGTCGGGACAGTTCGGACTGTCCCACTCTCTTCCCCACTTGACTCTGAACCCGAGACCCCCAGCAAAGCATCTACCTTCGCCCCTTTTAAATTTCCCCTCGGAGCCGCGGACGGAATTCTCATCTTGTCCCGGGACGGAGGTGGGACATACCTCTTATCGAGATCTTTGATCCTCTCATAACGTCTTAGAATCTTTTCTAACCCCTCAATATTGTCAAACTCTGAGTTTGACAATTGACGCCTATACTCAGGCGTCAGTCCTTTAAACACTATCCTTAGAAACGATTCACGTGAAATGGGACGCCTCAAATGTCCCACAATTACTCGCATACTCATTATGAAATCGGAGATTTTCTCTCCTTTCGCCTGAGTCCTGCTGCGAGCTTCATCTAAAACGTCATCGTCCACCAACACACATGAGATTTCCCGTTTGAATAATTTTTTAAAAACATTCCACGAGTTCAAGCCTTTTCGCACCAGCCTGAACCAACGACTCGCCGTTTTGCGCAACACACTCGGAAGCGCTGTCAGCATCTCGGAATCGCTGATCAGATTGAACCCTTTGCAGTCTTCTAAACGCTCTAAAAATTCCTCACAGTCCTCCTTCTCCCCTCCAGAAAATTTTATGTTCCAATCCTTCAGGATTTTAACAATTTTAGTTCCCCCACCTAAATTTTGGTAACCGCGACCCCTTTGTCTGCTCTTATCACTGAAAGAGTCGGTTTCAGTTTCCAACTCACTGGAGGACAACACCACGCGACTACGCTTCTTGCGTTTATTCGTACCGGAACTTCCACTTTCGGTATGTCGATCCTTTCTCCCCTCTTCCCCATTCTCGACCCTGATCAGGGTCTACCGGTATGGTTCGCCTCGGACCTTTCCCCCCCCCCCCACATCACGTGGGACTTGCGTTTGATGGGCATTATTTGCACTAATCTGCAATTGCTCAATCAAAAACGCATTGTGTGCGCGCAACTGCTCCAACTCACGCAGTTGCTGTTGTGCATAAATTGCACGTTGATCCGGGCTCAACCCCCACGCCCCCACCCCCTGCCTCATACTCCATAACTCTGGAGACTCTCCTGGCGTAGGAATACCTCCTGCCCCCCCGTCCACGTCACGAACGTCGGTGCCCCAAATCTCGAACTTGACGTCGTGGTAGTCACTGTCGTGACAAACGTGGTCCTAGTCGTAACCCTCGGGGTCTCGAAGGACGCGGAAGTAACTTCTGGGTTAACGGCGGCATTTCCGTTTTCCCCATCTACCGGTTCTCTCCCCCCAGTATTCCTTTCCGGAATATCTTCTTCACCATTTAAAGGGTTTGTCCCCTCCTGTTGTACTTCCGGTGGATTTCCGGGTTCGGCCGACAATCTCGACCTACGAGTCCGCGCCACAAAAGGACTAGGTCCGGCTCCCCCCTCTCTCTGACCTCGAAGCGCTTCGAAGCTAAAAACAAATTCCGATCCCTCCTTATCAAAAGTCTCGAACCACGGGACCACAACCGTTTCCGGAAAAATAGATCTGACTTCCGACCGAAGAAGTCTCTCGCGCAACACCGGCAGGGTGCCTACCGCACTACAATCCTGGCGTTCTAATTCTTCTACCACCCGCTCAGGTGGCATTGATTGAATTTGTCGCCATGCCTCCCCTATTTGCGGAATTTCCAGAATCCGCCACATCTGTTCGCTGTACCGTTCCATTATTCTTAATTTTCTCACTTAAATCAATCAATGAAAAAAAAGAGAGAAAAAAAATTTTTTTTAACTTAACCCGGAGTTATTTTAACACAAACTCACAAGAAAAACTTTTATCAAAATACGAGAAAAAAAAAAATTTCGCTTTGAATTAAAGTTACACCCCTTCCCCGAATTGATTACTACTTCCGGTTCCGTTCCCCTTAAATTCCACCACGATTAGAAAGAAATAAAATAACATTTTAAAAAAAAATTGGCGGCGAGATAAAAGAGATAACCGAGAGAAAAACAACGTTTAATCTCACGCGACGATTCACTACGCGTCTTGTCTCTCTTCAAATTTCCACTTTACACCTCTCTTTCCCCCACCAGAACGGAAACCAGAACATACATAATTGCAATACAATTCAATACATTTTCAAAAACACAACAATGTCCCAATCTAAAATATTCAATCAGGAAACAATAATAGAAAGAAATATAAACAATCAAAACATTTCCTGAAAGAAGAGAAAAGAAAACAAAATTAATTCAATATTTAACCAACAGTTAAATTTAATTTTAATTCGAAGAAATAGCACTAGCTATTCTCGAATAATTTGAAACGTGATAAACAGCTGTTCAGAGAGTCGCATCTCTCTTCACCTCTCTACTGCTGTCACGCTTGTTCTCAGAAAATTTCTCGAAAAATTTCCCTTTCCACCCCGCCACACATTTACTCAGAAAAGGTTCGCTTGACTTTTCTACCAAATAAACACATTTCAAATTAAATTAGAATTCAACAAATTATTTAAACAGTGGCCGGTCTACGCATGCGCGCCTTCTCAACACCCCTCGTGACGCGACGGACAAAGCAGAGAAATAATAATTCGGGCTGAAATAATTAATCAGCTCGAAATAATCATTCGATTGCCGCTTCACTCAAAATTCACCGGAGCAGAAAAGAGAAAAGCAAACGACACATTAATTTTTGTGTCCTGTCACTTTACTCCGGGGTGCAGGCATTGATAATTTACAACAGTCAATTTTGAAATTAGAAATAACGTACTCGTTCGGATTCACCACTTGTTCCGCGACCACGCTTCCAAAAACCAAAATTTAAAAATTCTAACCGAATTTCTGATTAACACGAATTTTCCGAAATTTTCACTTTTCCCGCGGCCACGTTTTCAAAACTGAAATTTTTGAAATTCCAACTGAATTTCTAAGTTAACACTAATTGTTCGGAAATTTCACTTTTCCACGACCGCGTTTTCAAAAACAAATTTTTGAAATTCCAACTGAATTTCTAAGTTAACACTAATTGTTCGGAAATTTCACTTTTCCACGACCGCGTTTTCAAAAACAAATTTTTGAAATTCCAACTGAATTTCTAAGTTAACACTAATTGTTCGGAAATTTCACTTTTCCACGACCGCGGTTTCAAAATCAAATTTTTGAAATTCCAACTGAATTTCTAAGTTAACACTAATTTTCCGGTATTTTTCACCTTTTTCCCAATAACATAAAATTTTTGATTTCAGACATTTTCTCCCCTCTAGAATTATTAAACATTTAACATGATTCTTTGACTCACCAATCCCCCGGAGAGAAGAAAAAGAGAAGGAGAAAAAAAAAGAAATTTTAATTTAAGAACAAAAGAATTTTTCTTCAAAGAGAACCCATCATAATCAATGAGACTTTTACTTTGAAAAATCCCGTACGAATCCTCAAAAAAAAAAAACGAGAAATTTGAACACGAGTAACGGCAATTTTCCGGAGCCCGTACTTCCGGTAAATTTACATTCACTTCCGACCTCGACCACGTTTTCCACTAAATTTTTCCGAAAAAAACGTTAGTTAATTTGTGAACGTTCCCTAATTCATAAAATTCCAGCAAGTTTCTTCAATCTTTTTATTTTTCAATCAAATTCTGGGCAGTGTTTTTAACAAGCACTATACTCTGACTTGATAAAATATTGACATTGACAAATTTTCTGACCCGACTGCTACAATCTGTCAGTTTCAATGACAAATTTGAAATTAATTCTTCCACTCATGAAAATGACTACACTAAAGCGTCGATTCAGTGGACTAAAATGTCCTGTGGTCCACTTAATCGACGAGGTTATTGGCGGAAGGTCACGTAAACAGTCAGGGCCGTATGAAACTTTAAAAGTATATTTCCCAAGTACTTATTTTTTATTTTCTTTAAATTCATACATATTTTGAACTATAATTGGAAAATAAAAGAATGAAAATTTAAAATAAATATTTGAGTATGAAACTATTGAAAAAATAGTAGGCACGACACGGTTTCGTTTGTAGTAGGGCACCACGCGCCCGCGAAAGTTAGAAGTTAGTACGCCTATGAATATGCGTGTTCGCCGAGCTCAGCGCCCCCTTCTCACCGATCACAACTTCATCAACAAACTAGTCCACTCGACCGACGTCCACTGAATCGACGCTTTAGTGTATTCTTGAAAAATTAATTTTTTCTAAATTCCTCATTCCCCAAAATTTGACAAAAAAATAATCATCATATTAAAAAGTGTTCAGTGTTTTGTAAATCAAGACACTTTTATGGAAAAAAATATTTTTATTGCCAAAGTTTTTGAGATAAGGAAATTTTTCAATGTTTCTTTTATGCGAACAGATAATCCCACAAGCTTCAAATTTATCTCCCGTTTCGACATTCACAGATTTTTTGCATCGTCTACAACATATAAAAATCTACTGTCAGTTTCTATGGCAAACTTGAAATTTATTTTTTTACTCATTAAAATGTCTATTCCTATTAAATTAATTTTTTCCAAATTCCTAATTTCCCAAACCTTGACAAAATCATAATCATACTTTCAAGAACGATTCTATTAGAGTTTTATGCAACAAACGTCAAAGAACTTGTGTTATTCATAAGTCAGGTTGCATTCGAAAAGTTTTCCCTGACAGAGAAAAGCAGGTTTTTTTCTTTTTTATTATTTTCATTCTTCCCCTTATTTTTAAAATTCCAACAAGTTTCTATTTTTCTTTTTTCGAATAAAATTCTAGCAATGTTTTTATCCAGCAGTCTTCTGACTTATCGACCATATTCCACGGCAAGCCAAACGTTTACCACATATTTCACAATTTTTTTCTTTTTTAATCAAGATATTTGTCCGGAAAAAATCTCGGTATTGCCAAACTTTATGCAATAACGAATTTTTCTACATGTTTCTTTTACACGTAGAGATTAGAGTTGCGAAAAATTAATATTACCTGGAGAACGGTAATGAGAACGAGAATATAACCAGGAATATAATACCGACCAAAATTCTAATAGAGAATTTATAAGAATTTAAGTTTTTTATTTATTTATCAAATTAAGTCAAATTTTCTCAATCAAAATATGAAAATAGAATCTATAGTGTCATTCTTTTTAATAATGATTTGAATTTCAATGTTAAATAGTAATAATTATATATAATAATGTATTTAAATTACTTTCTCTTCGACAATAAAACAATTTCATTATTTATTGCAAATTTCATATTATTTATGGCAAAATGAAATTAATTTTTTTAATTCACCATTATTATTTTTATTCTGCAATTATTATCTTCAGTTTTTCATCATTTTCGTTATTTATCTGAATTAATTTTCTAAATTTTTAATTATTTTCATCATATATCAATTATTTCCTTCAATTTGTAATTCCTATTCATATTTTGTCAAAAAATATTTTTCAAGTTTTTTAAGCATTTTTCTCAAAATTTAATTATTTTCATTTCTTTTAATAATTTTCCAATTTTTTCATTAATTATCTGAAATTTGAATTATTTTTAGCTTTCTTCAATTCTTTTATTCATTTTTTAATTTATTCTCATTTTTTGTTCTACTTATTTCTAAGATTTTCATGTATTTTCCTTAAAATTTATTTATTATTGTATATTTAAATGAAAATTTTGCAGTTTTCTCAATTATTTATTTCAAATTTAAATTATTTTTTCAACCTATCATCATTTTATTTTATAATTCAATTATTTTCTTAACTTTCAAATATTTTAATCAATTTTTAACTATTTTCCCCACGTTTTAATTATATTAATTATTTTTCAATTAATTTTCTAAATTTTCAGTTATTATTCCTTTAGATTATTGTCTTCAATTTTCAATTTTTTAAACGATTTTCAATTATTGTCTTTCGCTTAAAAATAAATTACGTAATTTTTCTATTATTTTCTCCCATTTCTAATTATTTTCATTCTTTTTGCATAATTTTCAAAAATTTCAATAATTTTTCAGAACATTTAATTATTTTCATCATATTTCAATTAGTTTTTAAAATTTTATATTTATTTTCATCATAATTTGGATTATTTTTTTCAATTTTAAATTACTTTTATCGTTTTACAATTATTTTCCTAAATTCTTTATTATTATTCTTATTTTGTAAAATTATTTTTTAAGATTTTTAAGAATTTTTCTCAAAACTCAATTATTTTCTTTAATTTTTAATTATTTTCATTTGTTTTCATAATTTCCAAACATTTTTATTGATTATATCTTAAGTTCCAATTATTTTCTTCAATTTTTAATTATTCTAATTTTTTTAATTAATTTCTCAAATTTTCAATTAATTTTTTCAAATTTCAATTTTTAAAAATTGTATTTATTTATTTATTTACAATGATTTTATAATATATCCCGCAGTCAAAAAAAGACCATCCCGTGAAGAAATTTCCCTACTGGAACTAGTCTAGACTGGTGACGGTGTTTCCAACCGGGACCCCACGAGGTTTCATAGGGCGCTGGTTGGAAAAGCGTGACGCCTCTAGATAGGGAATTCTTGTCAAGCCCTAGTTGGGGCCGAGTCAAAATTTCTACACGGGATTATGGGGACAATACAAACGTTGAAACAAGCAAACGGATATTTTAAAAATGTTATAAAAATTCTACAATTTTTTCACTTATTTATTGTAATTTTCATTAATTTTTTTCAAATTATCATTGTTTTCTTCATATTTCATTTTTTTTCTTCAAGTTTTAAATTTTAAAATCATTTTTCAATTATTTTCTAAAATTCTAAAATATTTTTCTCAAATTTCCCTTTTTTCTCTTCAATTTTTAAGCATTTTCAATTCTTTCATTCGATTTTTAGTTATTTAATTCAATTTTCAATTACTTACATTCTGTTTCATAAGGGGCCGTCCATATATTACGTCACACTAATTTTCACCATTTTAGACCCCCCCCCCCCCACCCCCATGTCACACACTGTTCCATACATTAGCCCCATTTTTTCTGCTTGTTGTCACAAATTGTTTGACCCCTCTCCCCTTAAAGTGTGACATAATATATAGATGACCCCTAATTTTCAAAAAGTTTTTAATTATTTATCTGAAATTTTCATTTTTCTATTTAATTTTCAATCATATTTACGATTTTCTTGTATTTTATGTACCTATATTCTGTATTTTTTGCAATCATTTATCTTAAATTAAAAATTGTTCTTCTAAATTTTAAATTATGTTTATCTTTTTTTACTTTTTTTCAAATTTTTAATTATTTTCTTTTTTTTGAAATGAATTGCAATGAATAATTGTTATATTCAATAATAATTTTTACACTTCATTGACTTATAGTTAGTTTGTAATGGTAATTATTCTATTATTTATCCATTTTTATTTCAATAAATTGTTTGTGTTTCAAAATAATGGAGCTCATTCAAACATAGAAAATTCTCATAAATTCTCCGGAAGGAGAATATTTTTGGTTATATTCTCGAGAATGTAACCGGATTTTAAATTACCGAGAATTTTGCAACTCTTCAAGAGATGATCCCACGAGCGTCAAATTGATCCCCCGTTTTGACTTTCACAGATTTTCTGTCAAATATTTATACTGCATAACGTGAATCCGCGTTTATAACGGACAGAAGCAGATACAATATAAAAAACATATATGGCGTCTGCTTATTATAAAACTGATATGTGCTTATTATTAGGCATATGTGTGTATACTACATTGACAGCATAGACACATGCCTCACAGATTACAATAATTTTAAAATACCTTTCTTTTATAATTGAGGCGGTTGGTGCAGAAACCGCACAAGTCCACAAATCGTAATTGTTCAGGTATCAATAAAAACTGTTTTTCTTGTAAATGTGAGAATTTTTTTAATTCTGCGTTTTGTATTATTTTTTACTAACCTATAAGTTTAAAAATTTAATATGATTGATTTATATTTTAATTAATATAGGGTATAAAAAAAAATAAATTAACTTTTGGACTTGTGCGGTTTCTGCACAAAATGAAATGGAAAACACAGAAAATGTATTGAATCAAGTGAAGTATCACAGTTTTAGTAAATTTTTAGTAACATTTATTAAAAATTTTTAATTTGGATAATTTTTATTAGCATTTTATAAATAATAAACATTTTTTAAAAATCACTTTCCAACATTTTCTTAACAATTATCACATAATTCACTATTATTGTTTTCTGCCTCGCTTTCAGTGCATTTTATTTATAATATAGACTGTTTTATATAAATTATTTAACAACATCTAAAACACTTTAAAAATATCACAAATAAATATTATTTCATCCATTGCGCATCTTTGTGCGCAGCTTGGAATCATGGACTTGTGCTGTTTCTGCACGAAACGAAAATTTGTTTATTTATTTTAAAGGGTTTAGAGTTTAGTAACATATGTAATATTTTACTAGATCGTAGAGCTTCATTTAAAGATAAATTTTCCATAAAAAAGTGATTTTTGAAAAAAAGTGGACTTGTGCGGTTTCTGCACCAACTGCCTCAATTGCATTAATTATAATTTATGTTAACATTTAAAAAAATTTGTTATTTTAGCTATTTCATCTAAAGTTGTATTTGCCGAAATATTTCGTCACAAAATATATTTACATAATTAATCAAGGAATTCAAAATGGCAACTTTTACTTACTAATTTTGAAAGAAATAAAATTGTACACTTATTCTTTGAAAAATATTACATTAGAATGTGCCTTTAGACCCAACGAGCACTTCTAATGTTAAATACTTCTAAAACAGCTTCTCCTGTCATAATTCGACTATTAACATTTCTTTTCTCCGGTAATAGCCATGTACCCTACTGAAAAATCCTATATAGGATCCTACATAGGATCCTATATAGAATCCATATGGATTCCTATGAGAATCCACGTAGGATCCTATATAGGATCCTATAAAGGTATTGACCTATAGGAATCCATGTGGATTCTCATAGGAATCTATGTGGATTCCTATAGGTCGCCTATAGGACAAGTCCTATATAGGATCCTATGTGGACTCTCCTATAGGAATACATGTAGGATCTCATATAGGATGCTGCATAGGCGTCCCAAAAAATTTTTGTATACCCTCCTACATATGATCCTACGTATATAGGATCCCATATAGGTTCCCATATAGGATCCTATATGTGAACCCATATAAGATCCTATGTAGGGGGGTGTACAAAAATTTTTTTTAGACGCCTATGTAGGATCCTATTTGAGATCCTACATGTATTCCTATAGGAGAGTCCACATAGGATCCTATATAGGACGTGTCCTATAGGCGACCTATAGGAATCCACATAGATTCCTATGAGAATCCACATGGATTTCTATAGGACAATACCTATATAGGATCATATATAGGATCCTACGTGGATTCTAATAGGAATCCACGTATTTTTCAGTAGGGTATTACTCGTAATAGTTGTGACGAAGCAGATCGTCACTTATTTTTATTTATTGTGTAAAAGAACGGGAGGTTATATTTAGAGAATGCTTGGTTTGTTTATAGAAAAGCTCCTGTATATTATTAAGAGTTATTTTTCTTTTTATTTAATCGGTGCAGATGAGGTGTTTTCCGTTTGTTCGGCCCTGAATAAGCGCCCGATTTCCGCTTCGTCGCAGTCCCCGGAATTAATTTTAATTTGGAGTTCACGTGGGGTAACGAGCCAATTAAATTGGTGAAATATTTTGCGCGGTTTTTCCGATCGTTTTCCCTCGTCAGCAGCAGAGTCCTCTTTTCTGTTTCAGCTAGGAGTTGCCATTGGTGGGAAGGAGACAGCGTTCGGCAATGAGAGAGCAAGAGAGAGAGAGGGCGATACGGAAGGGGCGGAGTCCCCACCCCTCACGTGGATCCGTGCCGGCTCGATTAGCCGTTCGATGCGGCACTCTTGGTTTACCGTGCTTCCCGAGTAACAAGTGTCCTGCGCCGGAATTACTTCGTTTTCAATTTAGCTACATTTTTCTTTTGTGTTCTAATTTTGGGTTGAGAGATAAACTCAAAAAGAACGTCGTTGTTAAGTGAGTGCGTGCAGCCAAGGCACTGAGTCCTTGGAAACTTGTTCTTTCGTTTCAACGTGATAAACGTTATATTGATAAAGAGATTTTAAGCTTGATTCGTGCGTGATTATTGTGGCCCCGAGTACTGTTATTCCTGTGGGATTGGGTTTTGCAGTGGAATTTGCGGATCACCAAATTGGAAAGTTCTTGATCAGCATTTTTCTGGGGTGTCGTTTGTCAGTTTCTCCAGGGTCTCGTGCTTCCAGCGGAACTTCCCTTTGGCGGTAATTTGTGAGAGAATCGAGGGTGGAAAATTGAGTATAATTAAGTTTCGAATTGTTTGTTTGTTTAATATATAGCTTAAAATTGATAATTCGTTACAATTGGCATCCCTTGTGGGGAGTTTTGCTGGAGATCGAGAGGTTGAAGAGATTAGACAAAGAGTATGAGCCATTATCGAGAGGGGTGAGCGAAAATTAGCGATCGCGAGGTGGAAAAATACGCAAAATTGTCGGAAGTCATGAATGATTTCAAAGCGAACGGAAAATCTGGTGGGGTAATGGAATAAAAGAGGCGCGGGAGTGTTAAAAATTAAATTAGAGTTGTGTTTTGATAAATAGAGGAAAGCAAAATTGACGTACAGATTAATTTCGTGATTTCCAGAAAACGTGGTCGCGGGTGCGAATACCGTTGTACCGGCAGTGCGGGTGCCGGACGGAAAAATTGAAGTGAAAATCGAGAAATTAAGTAAAAACTCTAGAGGGGAGGAAATATTTTAGAGAGGAAAAATTGAGAAACGGGAAAGAAGTGAAAGTGAAATAGGATTATAAATTCAGTGAATTTCAGCCGGTTGGAAAACACGTGGTTGCGAGTCAACGGAAAATTCTAGTCGAAAGTGTGGTACGAAGCGCATCAAATTTTACTTGCGAGTATCGTGAAATTATTTTAAAAACGCACAGAGGTGTAATGGCGTTTTGATTTTGTCGTGAAGGGGAAATAAAATTGAGTTTTGTCGAGTGTAGAATTAATTCCGGTTGATTCTTTCTTTTTCTCGTTTTTCGTGATTCTTCGCGCCACGAAGGGTGTCGAATAGTTCGCGCAGGCGCTGATGGTGTTCCGGGTTGAGTGAAAAATTTTTTTTTATTATTAGGCGTGGAATAAAATTAAATGATTTTTTTTTTGTTTTTGGTTTTAGTAAAATTGAGTTAAAAGGATATGTCCGGGTTTGTGTTCTGGAGGTGAGATGTGAGGAGGAAAAGGGGAATTTTTCGAAATAATTAGGAACTAATTTTCACCACGTGGTGAAACCGGAAGTGCGGTTCAAACCACGGGATTAAGAACAATGTGTCGTTTTCTTTTATGCGATGTATGTTTTTTCTTGGTGTGAAAAATTTTCCTGAAATTTGGGAAAAGCCACTCTACGGAAATTCCTTGTAATTTAAAAATTTTTTTTTTTGGGGTTGGTTAGAGTCCTGAAAAATAAATTTAGGAAAGCCACACCACGGAGATCCTTTCCGATAGCGAGAATTTTCTGAACAACGATTTGGAAAGCCACACAACTGAAATTTCTTTCCCAAACGAAATTTTTTTTTTTCTCTCTCTTCTTGCTTTGGGAGAGCCACTCAACGGAAGAAAATTTCAAAAGTGAAATTAGCCAATTTCAAGATTTGTTTTCAGCTTATTTATTATATTTATTGTTTATTGTGGATTATGTAAATTTTATGTTTTGTATAATGATATGATTCTTGCTCTGGTGGGGAGAAGGGAGTTGACGTGAGGAAGTGGAGAGGGTGTAATAACGAGTGATAGATTAGTACCAACATAATTACTTTTCTCTCTTTGAATTTTTTTTTGTTGTGTTCGGTTAGTTTTGGCCGTTATCGGGGGTAAAATTTTAGTTTTCGCGGCTAATTATTATTATCGTTTTTTAACGAGACTGTTTTTTTTTCTCCCTCTCTTGGTTTCCAATTATCGAATTAATTGAGAAAATTAATAATGATGGAGAGGTACTGCGAGCAAATGTGGCGGATTTTGGAGATTCCGCAGATTGCGGAGACCTGGCGGCATATAAAAAAAAATGTCTCAGGAACAGGTGATTGAGGTGTTGGGTCAACAAGAGTGTAGTGTGACCGGCACCTTGCAGGTACTCCGCGAGAGATTCCTCCGATCGGAGGTAAAATATATCTTCCCGGAAACAGTAGTGGTTCCGTGGTTTGATACCTTCGATCTTGAGGGGTCAGAAGTTGAGTTTAAGTATGAGGCCTTAGTGGATCAAAGAGAGGGGGGAGCCGGAACAAGTCCTTTTGTTTCAAGGACCAGGAGGTCCAGATTAGTGCTCGAACCTGGAATTGACCCGGAAGGGACAGGCGAAGGAGCGACTTCACCCACCGTGAATTCGGAAGTCCCGAGTTTGGGTGGGGAGATTAGAGATCGAGTGGAGGGGGGCAGAGGGACACCAGTGGGACAACGTTTGCCACGACGCTAACTACAACCTCATCGGGAGCCGGACGAGGGGTGCCGACCTTCGTAACGTGGGTGGGGGGAACTGGGAGTATACCAGCCCCCGGAGTGACTCCAGATATGTGGAGCAGGAGACAGGGGGTGGGGGCGTGGGGGTTAGGCCCAGATCAGCGTGCAATTTATGCACAGCAGCAATTGTTGGAATTGGAACAATTGCGTGCGCACAACGCTTTTCTGTTGGAACAACTCCACGCGAGTTCCAACAATTATCATAACGCACAAGCCCAAGGCGAGAGGGGGGGGGGAACTAGTCGAAGGCATCCGGTGCACGTGAACCCTCAAGAAAATCGCGAATGGAGCAAGAGAGGGGGCACGAGTGACAATATGGGACAGGAGAATATACCTCCCCCACCCCACCACCTCCCCCCCCAGGATCATTTGCGGGAGCAGAGAGGAGAAAGGGGAATTCGCCAGGAAGTAGAAGTTCCGGTTCGAGTAGAAAAAGGAGGCCGAGACCCGTCGTGTTGTCGTCAAGTGGGACCGAAACGGAAACCGACTCCACTCCGGGCAAAAATTATCGCAATCAGCGTTTTTATTCGAACGGGAGTGGGGGTTCGAAAGTGGTTAAAATTCTCAAGGACTGGGACATTAGGTTTTCTGGAGGGGAGAAGGAGGACTGTGAGGAATTTTTAGAGCGTTTAGAAGATTGCAAAGGGTGCAATCTGATCAGCGATTCCGAGATGCTGACAGCGCTTCCGAGTGTGTTGCGCAAAACGGCGAGTCGTTGGTTCAGGTTGGTGCGAAAAGACTTGAACTCGTGGAATACTTTAAAAAAATTCTTTAAACGGGAATTTTCATGTGTGCTGGTGGACGATGACGTTTTAGATGAGGCTCGCAGCAGGACTCAGGCGAAAGGAGAGAAAATCTCCGATTTCATAATGAGTATGCGAGTAATTGTGGGACATTTGAGGCGTCCCATTTCATGTGAATCATTTTTGAGGATCGTATTTAAAGGACTGACGCCTGAGTATAGGCGTCAATTGTCAAACTCGGAGTTTGACAATATTGAGGGGTTAGAAAAGATTCTAAGACGGTATGAGAGGATCAAGGATCTCGATAAGGGGTATGTCCCACCTCCGTCCCGGGACAAGATGAGAATTCCGTCCGCGGCTCCGAGGGGAAATTTAAAAGGGGCGAAAGTGGATGCTTTGCTGGGGGTCTTGGGTTCAGAGTCAAGTGGGGAAGAGAGTGGGACAGTCCGAACTGTCCCAACGAAAAAGGGAAAGAGTATGAAGTCAAAGGGGAGTCCTGCGAATTTAGGAACTACTAAGGGAGATAACGGGACGCAAAGGGGGAAAGCGAATGTAGGGACAACTGGGACAGCACCAATAGCGGGTGTTCAACAGGTCCCAGTGCAACAAACCCCGGTGACTTATGCCCAAATGGTGGCTTCAAACCCTCTTGTCCCATCGACCAGTGCAATACGTAATCTGGGACAACAGTTTCAGAATCGTCCCTTTGGAGTGGGACAAGCTCAGAATCGTCCCTATGGAGGGGGACAAGTTCCAAATCGTACTTTTGGCGTGGGAAGGCTACCGGCGTTCAGGCCTAGTGTCCCGAGGGGATTTACCGGGGCACGCTACCCGTGTCAGTCAGTGGGACACCGAGCATCGGAGTGCAAGTTGAGAACTTGTTTCCGATGCCAACAGCAGGGGCATTACGCTAATGAGTGTCCCTTGCCACGTCCCACTGGCAACCGTTTGTTCTGCCAGGTGTGTGGGACAAATGGGACAACGTTTAGAAATTGTCCCAATTGTGCAGAGTTGAGAACGATGCTGGGAAACGGGGCAGGGGGGGGACTGAACAACTCTTCCCCCCCAGGACCTTCGTCGGTGGGACAATAGAGGAAGAGGAAGCGAATCCGGATATATTCTTCACTTTAATTCGTGCGGAAGAGTATTTCGGAGGGGAGAGAGTGGATTTGGAAGAAGAGATAAATCAAGTGGGACATGGAGAATTGAGTGGGACAATTGGGACACAAGTGGGACAACCACAGGGGGAATGGGGGATTCAAGAGGATGTTCAACAAACTGAGGATGTTGTGGTGGAAGAAAATGTCCTAGTGTCCCAAACTTCACTACAGTGGACAGTAGTGGGGGGAAAAAATGGGACACCCATTCAAGTGGTGCCAGTGCCGCAAGAGGAAACTCTACCCATGCTGGATCCAGCAATCGGTACGGAAGCTGGTATGCCATCCAGTAGTGAGGGGACGGAACTCGTTGGGACGCAACTTCAAAACGTAAGGACACAGCCCACGGGGTCTGGGACGCAAGTCTGTGAGTCCAAAAGCCAGTTCCTGGAAGTCCGGGTGGAAGTTGTGAACTCTGGGACGCAAACCACTAAAGAGCAATCCGGGACGGAACTCTCAGTACAGGGGACGCAATTTAGTAATGAGGGGTTTGTACAAGCGGGTGTTGGGACTGAATCTACTGATGTCCCATCAGCATGTTCAGTCCAGGGGAGGGGTGATGCTGTAGAGAATACAGCTGCTCCTGAAGTGATAGAGGAGAGGATAGATGCCTCATCCATGGAGAACCGTTATTTTTTGAAAGTGGTGATAGCGGACAAACCTTATGTAGCGTATATACATCGAGGGGTACAAATTCACGGCCATTACAGACCATAGTGCTTTAAAATGGTTGCGAAATTTAAAAGAACCAACGGGTAGATTGGCGCGTTGGGCCCTCGAGATGCAGCAGTGGGATTTTGAGATAGTTCACCGAAGAGGAATTCACCATCATGTTCCGGATGCCTTATCAAGGATGTACGAGAATGAGTTTGAAGAAGTGGCGGCGTTTGAAACAATTTCAGACCCATGGTACTTAAAAAGACTCGATTTGGTGGTGAAGTTTCCTAACAGATTCCCAGGTTGGAAAGTTCTAGAGGGGAGTTTATATCGATTTAGAGAGGATCCATTGTTATTGCCGTATACAGGGGATGAAGAGGGGTGGAAGTTAGTCGTGCCTCTAGAGTATCGCGAAAGAGTGCTCAAAAGTGCGCACTCAGAGTTCTCGTCAGGACATTTGGGAATTGAGAAGACCTATGACCGAGTAGCGAGAGAATATTATTGGCAGGGTGTGTGGCACGATTTTCAACAATTCGTGCGGGCGTGTCCTCAATGTCAGTACCATAAGGTCTAACAGGAAGGTCCTCAAGGCCTTATGGGACAGAGGATAGTTGAGAGACCCTGGGTGGTAGTGGCAGCTGACTGCATGGAATTTCCTCCAAGTAAGAGTAGGTGCCGCTATCTAGTAGTGTTTCAAGATTTATTTTCTCGCTGGGTAGAGGTCAAGCCGTTAAGGTCTGCGGATGGCAAGTCAATTGCACGGGCGTTTGAGGAGTTAATTTTGTTCAGGTGGGAGACTCCAGAATTTTTGTTGACGGACAATGGAAAGGAATTTGATAATAAATTCCTAAAGTCAGTCCTGGATGATTATGGTGTTCAGCATCTCACCACGCCGCTTTACCATCCGCAGCCAAATCCTGTCGAGAGGAGTAATCGAGTGTTCAAGACTGTGGTCGCAACTTTTATAGGGGAGGATCAGCGAGAGTGGGATAAGCATATTCATGAGTTCCGGCATGCCATGAATACTGCTGTCCAGTCGACTACTAAGTTCTCGCCCGCATTTCTCAATTACGGACGGAATCCTAAACCGGTCAAAAGTCTGCGTAGAGAGGTAGAGGGAAGAAAGAGTGTCGAAAGAATTGATCCGGAAGTGTGGAACGATCGACTAAAAAGGTTAGATGCGTTGAGAGATCTGGTGGCGCGTTTTATTGATAAAGAGAGAGAGAAACAAACGGCATACTATAATCGAAATAAGAGAGTGGCGAAATTTCACGTGGGTGATCTAGTATTGTATTGGACACACAAGTTGTCAAACGCGGCGAAAAAGTTTTCGGCGTAATTAGCACCGAAGTATGAGGGGCCATTTGAAATAATAGAGAAATTGTCGGATTCGGTATATGTGTTAAAAACGAATGAGAATCGTCGCGTTAGTAAGGTGCATGTGTGCGATATTAACCGTTTCATCCCGACTAGGAAATAACTTGTTGAATAATAAGGTTGTTTTTGTTTTGATTTTAGATTCCTCGATAAAATGGCACCGAATAGGACTCGGGCTTCAGACCTTCCCAGTTTGCGGAAGCAGCGGGTTAGAGAGGCAAGAAGGGTGGAGTTTCCGCCACCTTTTCCGCCTCAGATGGATCTGGCCAGACCCCGGGCTAACGTGGAGGGGGTTGGAAGAGAACGAGAATTAAGAGAGCCAGGAATGAGAGAGGAGGAAGTATCCATGAAAGCGGAGAATCAGGAGGGGAAGGAGGAGAATCAGGAGGGGAAGGAGAAGAATCAGGAGGGGAAGGAGAAGAATCAGGAGGGGGAGCAAGAGGAAACTGCTGGTGGGATATGGTGAAAGTGGTGCCGGAGGTGGCCATGGAGGAGGAGGTTAGCTGGAGTGAGGAAGCCCAGGATCGGGATTGTTCCGAGATAGGGGTTTCAACCGCCGAAGATTCCGAATCTCTGAGTTTGCACCTGGAGGAGGATGATTCGGTGGTTGACGCTGATAGCAGCCGGGCCGTGGCTGATTTGGACCGCCATCTTGAGGAGGAGGATCGGCGGAATCGAGAGCTGGTGGAAAACCTCAAACGGAGACGAGACGAAGCCGTAGAGAAGATCCGTCGGAGTTACTTTAGCAAAGAGGATTTTGTCAGCCCTCGGGACATTTCCCCTGCAACCTTACGACGTCCCATTACACCTCCTGGACCACCGGAACATAGAGTGATGAATGAGCCTGTCCCAGGGCCTTCGGGATGTCAACCGTTGGTTGTTGGACCGGCAGATAGTCGGCGTCCCCCAGAAGCAGGGAGGGTACTGCCGATTAAGACCAGGTGGGTATGGTTCAATGGCCTCAAGCCGATTCCAACAGTGGCTTCTTTGGACCCTCCCCCTGGGTCTTGCTTCAACTGTTGGCGTCGTGGACATCTGCGAATTCGGTGTCTATACCCATCAAGTGGGGATTTTTGTAATAATTGTGGGAGGAAGAAGGTGCGCATCAACCGTTGTCCCCGTTGTGCAGAGGCTTACATCTTGTGGCAGCACCGCCGCGATTTGGAGCGACGTGGATATCGCTCCAGAGATTCGTCGCTGGCTCGGCAGGTGAACGACTCCGGAAGTGAGAGGAGCGTAGTAGGAGAAGAGGTAGTGGAGAAGCAGCCGTTGGGCGTTCAGGTGGGGGATGTAGAGGGCCAAGAAGTGCCCGGGAGGCCAGTACAAGAACCAGAAGTTTTGGGAGGACAAGCGGCGGCGCCGGAAATCCTGGTGGTGCCCGAGGAGGGACCGGTTGCTCAAGTAGAGCTCATGGCCGAGCCCATGAGGGGAATGGCTCCGGTCGGAAAGGTTCCTGGGATCGTCGAGCGTCGAGAGAGGGAGGTAGTGCTTCCTGAAGTACCGAGGGAACGCCGAAGCCGTTCGTTGTTGGAGGAGATGGCCCAATTAACTGAGATGTTGAGGGATTCTCCTCAACACATTAGAGATGCGGCCATGCTCCAGTTTCTGGAGGAACGCCGCCGCCAAGATGGAGCTTCGGGGAACTAGTCGAGCACGAAGTCTAGAGGGGAGATGGGTGAGTTAAAAGACTAGTTAGGTTTTTCGTTTGGTTAATTTATGAAAAAGTTTTTTTTGTTGTTAATTTTCTTTTAATGTTTTCTTGTGTAGGCGATACTAAAGATAGTATCGGCCTAGGGGAGGGGATTGTGACGAAGCAGATCGTCACTTATATTTATTTAGTGTGTAAAAGAACGGGAGGTTATATTTAGAGAATGTTTGGTTTGTTTATAGAAAAGCTCCTGTATATTATTAAGAGTTATTTTTCTTTTTATTTAATCGGTGCAGCTCAGGTATTTTCCATTTGTACGGCCCTGAATAAGCGCCCGATTTCCGCTTCGTCGCAGTCCCCGGAATTAATTTTAATTTGGAGTTCACGTGGGGTAACGAGCCAATTAAATTGGTGAAATATTTTGCGCGGTTTTTCCGATCGTTTTCCCTCGTCAGCAGCAGAGCCCTCTTTTCTGTTTCAGCTAGGAGTTGCCATTGGTGGAAAGGAGACAGCGTTCGGCAATGAGAGAGCAAGAGAGAGAGAGGGCGATACGGAAGGGGCGGAGTCCCCACCCCTCACGTAGATACGTGCCGGCTCGATTTGCCGTTCGATGCGGCACTCTTGGTTCACCGTGCTTCCCGAGTAACAAGTGTCCCGCGGCGGAATTACTTCGTTTTCAATTTAGCTACATTTTTGTTTTGTGTTCTAATTTTTGGTTGAGAGATAAACTCAAAAAGAACGTCGTTGTTAAGTGAGTGTGTGCAGCCAAGGCACTGAGTCCTTGGAAACTTGTTCTTTCGTTTCAACGTGATAAACGTTATATTAATAAAGAGATTTTAAGCTTGATTCGTGCGTGATTATTGTGGCCCCGAGTTCTGTTATTCCTGTGGGATTGGGTTTTGCAGTGGAATTTGCAGATCACCAAATTGGTAAGTTCTTGATCAGCATTTTTCTGGGGTGTCGTTTGTCAGTTTCTCCAGGGTCTCGTGCTTCCAGCGGAACTTCCCTTTGGCGGTAATTGGTGAGAGAATCGAAGGTGGAAAATTGAGTATAATTAAGTTTCGAATTGTTTGTTTGTTTAATATATAGCTTAAAATTGATAATTCGTTACATAGTGCGTAATAGTCAGTAATATTGCGTATTGATAGGTAATACTTATGTAATAGTAAGTAATATTGTGTAATAGTCCCGTAATAGTAACTGTTCTTTGCATAGCTTAAGTCATTAAATGAATAATTAATAAGAAAAGAATACATTGCACTTCCAATTGCTTGCATTTGGATTTGAATTAGGCGCCAATACAAGCTAATACTACTACACTGTAAAAAAATTCGTTGTATGCTTCTCGTTCGTTTTTTATTCTTGTAGGGTAAGTCCGTGAAAGTTGGAACACTGATAGAGATGGTACGCTTGCTTTATCTTGAAAAATAATTTTTTAAATTTAATTTTAATTTTGCATGTAAGTGTCCAACAGTACATAAACAAAATATAAAATGTATATTTGTCACTAACAAGATTACAAAAAAATTTATAACCCATCGTTATAGTAAGATCGAGCGTAGCGAGAACTCAAAGTTTTTTATATTAATATTATATGTATGTGCTTTTTTTAATTAACCGATTTTAATTCAGTTCGTGTGATTTAGGCAAGTTTGGACATCTGTCTATGCGTGTGTAAAAGTTGCAATTTTTATTGAAACTGAGAATATATTTTTTTTAGTTTTATTTTTCTTTGACAATCGGGAGAGGCGGAACAATTTTTTTCTGGTGAGATGGAACAGTTATATATACCCAAGTGTGAAAAATAACATGGCCCAGTATTGGCCCAGTACTGTCAAAATAGTTGCCGAAGTTCGGCTACCAGTACTGGCGCAGTACCGTTTTGTTAACCACGGGCTTCACTCGGCAGCTTAAATTTTGCCAAGACTTGGCAGCCAATATTGGCCCTGACTCGGCCCAAACTTGTCTTTCAAGTGTAAAATTACTGTTTAGTTCGAATATTCAGACCTAATTAAAAAGTTTCTTTCAAATAAAAAAATAAAAAAAATAAAAAATCTTCTAACTATGCGAACAAAATTATTGTAGGCATTAAATTATTTTTAAATTTCTTCAAATCCTTTTTTCTTCATTTATGATTGTTATTATTATGACTATTATTATTATTATTATTATTATTATTATTAATTCTTATTCTTATTTATTTGAGTAAATACAAAAAATGTTTAAAATTCAATAGTTTTAACATGTTTTTATTGATAGAATACAACTTTGTTTTTCAGTTTTATTTTTACATTTTTTATTGGTTAACTATATTCGATTATTTATAACATTTTAATTTTTTTTTATACACAGACTTAATTATATTCGCATAACATTTGTAAGACCTAAACAATTACAACTACCTAAAGAATTAAAAATCGCACGGGCGTAGGGATTGAACTCGGAACGCTTGGGGTATAAGTCGAACGCTCTAATACCGCGTACGCGCTGGACTTGGTATGGAAGTTGCAAACTCTAGTACATGAATATCAGTACTTTCAGGGGCGGACCAACTATTTTATTTTAAAAGTATCTTTTAAACCATTTTAAAATTGATGTAATAAAAGTAATAAAGAACCTTCTTACATATTATTGATAAAAATTAAATATAAAAAAAAATTTATATTAAAACTATTTAGCCACAAAAGATTTAAGTAGATTAAGATTGTAAAAAGGTAGTTGTAAGAAATATATTGTAATAAAAATGTAAAGGAAGTGGAGCCCTCGAACCCGTTAAAGGGAGAGTAAATAAAGTATTGTATTTCAAATGCTCTAATTGTTGTATTAATAAAATAATATGTTAAATTTTGATGATAACAACAAAAAATTAAAAATTATTAAAAATATTATTCAAGGAAATAAATTTTTTTATTGTATAACAATTTGGTTTTTGTTTTTCATAATCAGTTACGAATTAAGATCTTAGAAATCAAAAGAAAAATAAAATGAGAATAGCTAAAAATTGGAGAAAAGAATTGAAGAATGATAAAAATAATTAAAATTTATAATAATGAATAAAATTTTTTGGAAATTTTAAAAACAAATAAAAAGAATTAAAAATTGAAGAAAATAATCGAACTTTTAGAAAAATATATAATAATTTTAGAAAATAAGAATAATAATGAATTATGGAGGAAAATAATTGAAAAAAAGTAAGATTAATTTTTTAAATTAATGAAAATAATTGAAATGTGATAAAAAGAATGATAAGTTAGAAAAAATGAAATTTGAAATAAATAATTGAAAAGCTGCGGAATTTTGTTTAAATTAAAAGAAGAATTGAAATTTAAAAAAATTATTTGAAAATCTGAGAAATTAATTGAAAAAAATGGGAAATTGAGGAAACTATTTAAAAAATGATTTTCAAATTTAAATCTTAAAGAAAATAATTGAAATATGATAAAAATAATGATAAATTAAAAAAATTAAATTTAAAATAAATCATTAAAAAGTTGCAGAATTTATTTTAAGCAACATAAATAATAATAATTAAAATTTGTTATGTGTCAAAGACTCATAACCTCGCGGAGTCTAAACGGAGATCCCCTGCACGGCTCCTCCGTTTCAGAGCCTTTTTTTTCTCGCGCCAGGTTTTCGGCCAGCTTTTGCCGCCAGCAGAAACCGGTTTCACCGTTACTCCCCTCTAAGTTTTTTTCCCCCGCAGCAGCCACGGAGTTCAGAGAGGCCGGCGCCTACTCCCCTCAGAGTTTTCGCCCCCCGCAAAGGCCTACGAGCGAGTTCCAGCAGGCGCTCGCCGGAGTAAGCGAGTTTGTGCATTTTTAGTGTAGTTTTAATTATGTACAATTATTTTAGGTTAATTATATTGTAATTAGGGCAGTAATTTTTAGTATTAATTAATGTTTTTCTATTATTATCATTATTATTATTAGTGTTATTATTAACCGTATTATTCTAATTGCTATTATTCTTATTATTATTTTTTTTTTTTTTACAAAACAAGTTTAGGAGAGGAAAAAATGCATTTACGCACTTGTTCGTGTGGGACTCGACCACGTGCTGTGGTAATACCTCACTAAAACAACCTCTCCCATTCTTGCTTTACATATTCTAATCCACTATTGCTCCATCCGTCCTGGAGGGTAAGCAAAAGCGTGATTCATTTACTAGAGTTGTTATTTTCGTTTCTTACACTGTTGTTCTCACCCATTGCCGCCGATATTCTTAAGCGGTGGTCAAGAACGTTGTTGGATGCTTTTTTAGAGCTACTGAATAGGATCTTATAATGAACAGTGCTGCCGAACCAGATTTAGAGAGTTCAGAAGAACAGCCTTCTGCATGCGAACCGCCAACGCATTAGCCTTGTGCTCGCAGCTAGGAATTTTTTGTAATTGGCTCACAAATGAAGCTCGCATCCCTCCTAAACAACCGAGTACAAGAACAATTAATCTGACCCTGTAGCCTGGATATATTTTACTCAATTCAAACAGAAGGTCTTGATACTTTGTCCGCTTCTCATCCTCCTTTTGAGTGATATTGCTCTCAGCAGGTGCCGAAAACTCTATCACACAAATGACCTTACTTTTATGATCCTGGAGCACTATATCAGGTTTATTGGCGCTGATCCGATGAGTGGTAGAAAAAGAAAAATTCCAGTAGATCTTACACTGATCATTTTCCACAACGGGCTCCTGATCCCCCTGGGCATACGGCAAGATGGGTTCTTTATCTATACCATATTGGTGTCGAAGGTGATAATACAACACCTTAAGCGCAGCATTGTGTCTTTCTACATATCTGTAACATGCATACTTCGGGCACGCACTTAGAATGTGACTAAGTGTCTCCGGGTATTGCCTGCACGCTCGACAGTTGGTATTGTCGACAGATATATGCATCACTCGACTGCGATACACCAAAGTATTTATCACTCCATCTTGGCAAGCAAATAAAAATCCTTCAGTCTCCGATTTCAAACCAGCAGACTTGAGGAAAGCAAATGACAAAACCCCAGACAGTCCCAACTCTTTTATGAGACTGAAAAACCGTCCATGCACAGGCTTGTCAATATGCTCCTGTAACA
The DNA here is from genome assembly GCA_037103525.1 of Ganaspis brasiliensis. NCBI lineage: Eukaryota > Metazoa > Arthropoda > Insecta > Hymenoptera > Figitidae > Ganaspis > Ganaspis brasiliensis. Next base: position 168,270 of record JAZKLR010000538.1, on the reverse strand, counting down.
GAAGCGCATGTTCTGCTTCCTTAACACGTTTTTTAAGCATTAATGGTGTTAAAGATGCTAAACCGTGTTCCATATCCCTGGTTTCAAATGGGAGACTAAGTTCACTTGCAGCTCTTTCTGCCGCTCGATATAAAAACGCCCCAACATTTGCAATTTCATGATGGTGAACAAATTGCATAAGAGGATCTCTACTGTTTATGACTGAGCATTCTGCAGATAAAACAATTCTACGATGAAGACACTCTAAATTTAAAAGACCTCTTCCTCCCCGATCGCGTGGAAGGTAAATGCGAGGTACGGAAGACCTAGGATGATGACTTCGATGTATAGTCATCATCTTGAGAGTTTCTCTATCTAGTTCCTTCAACTCATTTACATTCCACTTAACTGCTCCAAATGTATAGAGTATTAAAGGAATGGCTAATGTGTTTGTGGCTTGTATCTTATTCTTCCCAGATAGTTCAGAAGCCCAAATTTTTCTGAGAAGACCATGGTATTTCATATGGAGATGATCTTTAAGCCCACACAAATCTTGACTTTCCGATTGAGGAATTCCAAGATATGTGTAAGTTTCCCCAACACCAAGGTGATGAATGGTATTGCCACCAATGAGCTGAATATTCTCAGAGTCGCTCGACATTTCAGCTGTTTCTTGTCTCCCTTTAATTAAATGGATAACAGCACATTTATCTAATCCAAAATCCATACCAATAGCTCTGGAGTACTCGGCTACTGCAAACACCAGAATTTTTAATTCGTCCTTGCTGGATCCATATAGCTTAAGATCGTCCATATAAAACAGATGGTTGATCTTATGGACTCTATTTCTGGGTTTTCCACACATGTATCCAGAGTATTTTTCTCGGAGTAATACAGACAGAGGCAAGAGGGAGATGCAAAAAAGTAGAGGACTTAGGGAGTCTCCTTGGAAAACTCCTCTTCCAAACGAGATGATGTTAGTCATCACTTGCTGTTTGTTGGATGTTATAACAAACCTTGTCCTCCACATGAGCATTAGCTCCTTTAAGCATCTCACAATGTTCGGATGTACCTCTAAGCATTCAAGGAGCTTGATGATCAGCTCATGACTTGTAGAGTCAAATGCCTTTCGGTAATCAATCCAAGCCATTGACAGGTTACGTCGATAAAATATCGCGTCTTGGGTAATACACCTATCAATCAATAGTTTCTCCCTACAACCTGCCAGACCTCTCTTGCACCCTCGCTGTTCGCTTATTGCACTCCAAACTGGCTCGATGGATGTCAAAATCCTCTCTTTGAGGATGCCAGTGAATAGCTTGTAGCAGGTGTTAAGACAAGCTATGGGTCTATAATTTTTTGGAATAGACAAATCACCAGATTTTGGTAAGAGTACCGTTCGTCCTTCCACCAACCACTGTGGTATTGGATGTTGACCGTTGAGAAAGGTAGAGAATATTCGAGCCAAATGTTGGTGAGTTGAAGAGAACTTCTTTCACCAAAAGTTATTAATCTTATCTGGCCCGGGTGCTGAAAAGTTCTTCGTTTTAGCAACTATGTTTCTCACCTCCTCCTTAGTAATTGGTGGAATTACCTCTGCTGGATGGTCAAGCCCCTGTCTAAAACAGAAGCTACGAAAGAGTGTTAAGGATGACTCTTCATCGTTCACTGAATGGGCTTTCCCATATATGTTACTCCAGAAGTTTTCAATCTCTTCACGACATGGGGGTCTTTCGACAGTTGGCGATAGTGGACTGAACAGGCGAGAAGGATTAGTAGCATAGGTATTATTTTGCTTTATCCATTTAACCCGCCGTTCTAAACGCTCTCTTATAACAACAAGAGAACGTATCTTCTCAATCCAATGTTGCTTGATGGTCTGCAACTTCGATTTCTTCAGAGTGTGATGCAATCTTTTTAGAGTCTGGGCTATTTCCAAAACCCTGGATGTAAATTTTCTTTTCGATTCAAGATATACAATCACACTCTGCAATTGAGAAGCATGCCTTCGAGCCACCCCAATCTTAAACTGTACTTGTCTGATTCGTTTAAAGGTCCTATCGACGCGGTCTGAAACAGATTTTCTGTTACTTTCACGAAGCAGGACCTTTGCTTTTTCGTACACAGCACAATTTAATGTCCAGAGATCTACATCCTCTGGGAGTAATGAGAGCTCGTTATTCCCTTCAGCGATTTTGTCCATTTTAATGGAAACCTTTAGATGTACTTTGGTTTCCCTAGACCTCATGATCCCTTCCTCGGTCGTTGGTGTAGGTGTTACTGTCGGAACCTGAAGGTTCTCGGAGGGTTCTTCTTCTTCCTGCTGAAGAAAAGCTTCATGTCCCTTTTTTCGCAGAAAGGATACTTGGTCTCTTAAATACTGAGGTGTCATTTGAGCGTATTGGGGGTACATATTGACCCATCGCTCATGCAACCTTAGCATGTATCCTCTTCTGCAAGGACTACTGTTTTGCCAACATAGCATGATGTCCTTCCGAAGTTGGTCCGTCCATTTAAATCGTACTCTAGCTTGTCCCGGGTCAATGCCTGGTCGTTGCCTGGGTTCTGTCCTATTGCCACTCCCAACTGAACCCTGATCTCCATCCGAGAGAGACCTATTGTGGGTGGCACTGCGCGTTACAGTCGTCGTAACCGCAAATACTCTGTGTGGGAGGTTATCCCAACACAGAGTGGACAATTATATCGGGTGCCCACCCCTATCTGACTTTTGGTCCGCTTCGGGTATTCTAATTTCCTCGGTACCTCCCATATCTGAGAGGCCTTCCCCTATCCGCCACCTGGGGAGGCGCCCGATTGGGGTATCAGAAACCCCATCTCAAATGACATTCAAGTACCCGACCCAGTCGGCTAAGAAACTCTGTGATATCCCGTAAAGGGTACCACAAGTCCCTCACCAACCCGATCAAATACCTACACGATGTTCTGTAATGGTCATCTTAGTACTGAGCCAAGTCGGACCAGTATCTTTGAGCTGCTTGGTAACGGATAAACCAAGCAACCCATTTCGGGTATTCTTATTATTATTATTAATATTATTATAATTAGTATTATTATTACAATTATTATTATTATTATTATTGTATTATTATTATTATTGTCATTTATGAATTTTGTGTTTTGTGGCTGACACTCTGGAAAGAGTCTAGAAGCTTCTAGAAATTTCTAGAAACTTGGAGGGCTGGGAAGGGGTAACTTTCTGTGTAAGTTTTTTTACACAGAGCGTTTCCCTATATAAACTGCCCTCTCAGAGCTGTTAGCCAGTCCTCTCCGGTTCGCCAAACTGGACGCGTCGACTCTCGTTTTTAATAAAGTTAGCTCCTCCAAACTTTGACTATTTCTTTAAAGCCGGCACCCAATCCTCCGTTCCCATTAAAATGCGTTCCCCTGGGTCGTGAGCTGCCGCGCCACTGTGCGTGTGAAGAACAGACACGAGGGCGCTGCGAGTGTCATGAACGCTGCGCTTCCAAGCGTGTGAGTTTCACTCGAATTAAACCGCGAATCACCCCGCGAATCAAACCCGCGAACTAGGTCGCGTTCCTCAGTGTTGTGAGCTGCCGCGCCACTGTGCGTGTGAAGAACAGACACGAGGACGCCGAGAGCGCCACGAATACCGCGCCACCAAGCGTGTGAGTTCGGCTCAAATCTAACTACGAATTAACCCGCGAATCAAACCCGCGAATTAGGTCGCGTTCCTCTGTATCGTGAGCTACCGCGCCCTAGAACGTGTGAAGAACAGATACGAGGACGCCGAGAGCGCCACGAATACCGCGCCACCAAGCGTGTAAATTCGGCTCGAATCTAACAGCGAATTAACCCGCGATTTAGGTCGCGTTCCTCTGTGTCGTGAGCTACCGCGCCCTAGAGCGTGTGAAGAACAGATACGAGGACGCCGAGAGCGCCACGAATACCTCACCACCAAGCGTGTGAATTCGGCTCGAATCTAACCGCGATTTAACCCGCGAATCAAACCCGCGAATCAGGTCGCACTCCTCTGTGTCGTGAGCTACCGCGCCCTAGAGCGTGTGAAGTCCAGACACGAGGGCGCTGAGAGCGCCGCGAATACCGCGCCACCAAGCGTGTGAGTTCGGCTCAAATTTACCCGCGAATCAAACCGCGAATTAACCCGCGAATTAAACCGCGGAATCACTCACGCATCGAACAGCGGGTCTTACCACGAATAGAAGCGTAACAAATTTAAGGAAAATACTTGAAAATCTCAGAAATTAATCGATAAAAAGAGAATAATTATAAATTAAAGAAAATAATTGAAGATAAAAGCTAAAAATAATTAAAATTAAAGATAATTAATAAAAGGTTTTGGAAATTATGAAAACAAATGAAAGTAATTAAAAATTGAAGAAAATAATTGAAAAATTTTAAAAATAAAAAAGTTTTATTGAAAAGGTTTTTAAAAAATTTTCATTGAAAAATGAAAAAATAATTAAATTATAATCAAAATAATAAAAAAAAAAAATTAAAATGTGAGGAAAGGAATCAAAATTTCAGATAATTAATTGAAATTTTTGAAAAACTATGCCAATATAATGAGAATAATTAGAAATTAAAGAAAATAATGGAAAAATTGAAAAATTTAGTTTTAATCAAACGAAAATAATTGAAAAATCGTTTAAAACATGAAAAATGGATGACAATAATTTAAATTTGAGATAATAACTGAAAATTTAGAAAATTAAATGAAAACTAATAAGAAATGTTAAAAGATGGAGAAAATAATTACAAAATAATAAAAAGAGATTAAAATTTAACAAAATCCTTTGGAAATTGAAATATATATTGAACGTTCAGGAAATTAATTCAGAAATTATGAAAATGATTAAAAATTGAAAATAATAATTGCAAAAGGACAAAAATAATGGTAAACTAAAAGAATTTATTGAAATTTGCGAATATTAATATACAATATAGGAATGAATAATTTGATTAATTTAATGTCAATGTAAAAATAATTAAAACTGAAGAAGTGATTGAAAAAAATACACAAAATAAATGAAATTTGAAGAAGATAAATTTAAAATTTAGTAAAACAATTTAAAACTAATTAAAAATTGCAGAAAGTAATTAAAAAATGATAAAAATAGTACAAAATTGTAGTTTAAGTAATCGAAATCTTAATAGAAAAGAATTATTAAAAATTAAAGAAATTTTTAAATCACTTTAAGTTTAACATATTTGAAACATGGATTAATTAAACTTTTAATCAATGCAAGTTCATATTAAGTGAAATATGAAGAAAATAAAATTGATATAAATTTAAAATTTGTAATCATTTTAAAAAGGTGAAATATGATCTAAAATTTTAAAAGATAAAGCATCTAGTGAAATTGGCTATAATATTTTAGTCAACAAGAAATTGTTGAAATTTTGTTGGCCTGTGTAATAATAATATATAATAATAATAATTATTATTATTATTACACAGGCCAACAAAATTTCAACAGTAATATAAATAATAATAATAATTATTATTATTATTATTACTACTACTGTTAATATTATTATTATTATTATTAAATCATATTATGATTCAAAATAAGTTAGCAGTTTTACAACTCCGACGAAATAAAATTTTGCACTTAGTAATAAGATAAAAATATTTTGAAAGAAATTCGAATTTTAGATAAAATTACGTGATTAGTTCACATAATTAATATCATTGAACATAATCTGAAATATTATTGCTTATAATATATAGTAGCTAACTCGCTACGTATAATCGTAGTTTTTGTAGTTGTCAAAGTGTTATATAAATTATTTGTAAAAAAAATTAATTGTGGATAAAAAGAATGTAGATAGTTATTTTTTAAATTTAAGATTTTCTATTACATAACTGTAGTTTAGGCCAAGAAGGTGCCGTCATTGGCCCGAGATTCGGTTATTGCTTGCCAAAAAAATTATCCAATACAGAATCGATGTTGGCTAATTTAATGGGCCATCACTGGCCCGAGATTCGGCCGAAGGTTGGTAAATTTAGATAATTAAGACTGGCAGTCAATATTGGCGCAGTCAAGGGCCGTAAAGAATGCCAATGTTGTCCCAGTATAATTTGCCAAATTTCGGCTATCATTACTGGGCCAAGTTTGGCCCTTGTTATTGGTTCTGGCATTTCGCACTTGGATATATAAAAAAGCATCAAGCTATTAACCAAATGTGTTTGTTTACGTTTATAATTTAGGGATTAAAATTGAATTACGTAAAATTTTACGGAAAAGTAATTAATTACAAATTAATTTAATCCGTAATTTAACCTCTGAGTGAGTGAAAACCAGTGAAAACTGGTTCGATTTATCATCTTCCTAAAGAAGGAAGTTTTCAGGTAAAAAAAAATTATCTAAAATGAAAAGAATTAATTTTTTTTTTGTATTTGACTTTTATTTGTCAATTTTTCATCATACAGATAGTCATTTAAAACAAGGAACAAACCATGTTCCATTTCACCCGGACAATTTCATCCCTCTCGGAATTGTCTTTTTTTAATATTTTTTTTAAACTTAGAAAAAATGAAAGAAAATTAAAACGGCTTCACAAGCCAATGTATGGATGTAAATTAATATTAAAGTATTTTACAAAATTTAGATTTTTTTATCTGATTCCTTAGAATTTGCAGTGGTTTCAAAAAAGGTATTCCAACTCTCCCGGACTTACACTGAATTAAGTTTATTTCGTTCTATATGTGAGTTATTTATTATATATTTAAAGTAAATATGTTCTTATGACTAAATTTTTAGTATTTATTTATTTATTTCATTCAAAATATTCAATATTACACCTGTAATATTGTGTAATACTCCTGTAATGTACCGTAATATATCGTATTATTTTGAATTATAAAGCGTATTGGCGTAATACTAGCGTAATAGGAGTATTAGTCACGTATTAGTCGTAATATACGTAATAGGGATTACTCTGTACTTCTTTTTTTAAAGAAAATACCCCCTCCGTTAGAACGGAGGATCAATTTTATGATAGTAGAATCATCTCTTCGTTGAAAAGAAACATGTAGAAAAATTCGTTATTGCACAAAGTTTGGCAATACAGAGATTTTTTTCCGGACAAATCTCTTGATTAAAAAAGAAAAAATTGTGAAATATGTGGTAAACGTTTGGCTTGCCGTGGAATATGGTCGATAGCCGGTTATTGAAATAACCGGTTACAGTTAAATAACCGGTTATTCGGCTATAACCGGATAACCGGTTAATTCTAAATAACCGGTTAGGTCCAAATAACCGGTTAACCGGTTACAGTTAAATAAGCGAATAACCGATTTTAACCAAATAACCGGTTAAATACATATAACCGGTTTTAGCCGAAAAACCGGTTATGTCAAAATAACCGATTGTAACTGAATTTTCGTTCAACCCAAAACAATCAGTCATCCGGTTATAAAAAAATAACCGTTTTCACAAGCTAATTTCTCGAAATTAATGTGTATTTTAATTGTGTAAAACACAAAGAGACAACCTAATACTTACCCAAATAGCACGATAGTTTGCTGTAAGGCTACTGTAAGGGTTATCCGTAAAGGTTGTAAGGTTACAAAGTAAGCCGGTAGTAAGCATACAGTGAGCTTAAAATTTCCGCCTAACAGTAAGCTTACAAAGTAAGCTCGTGGTAAGCTTACATGGCAAGCTTGTGGTAAGCTTACAAAATGCTTAAAATGTAAGCTTGTGGTAAGCTTACAGTAAGCTTACGGTGTAAGCTTACCACAAGCTTACGGTGTAAGGTTACGGTAAGCTTACGTCGTAAGGTTGCAGTAAGCTTACGATGTAAAGTTGTCATTTTTTAATAAAAAAAAAATTATTTAACACCTTTTTGCGGGACGCCGTTGATGATATGTTCACTAAACATATTTACGAAGACAATTAATATAATATTAAAAATCTTGACGCCAACGAGTTTCGAACCTAGCTAACCTAACTACCGAACCTAAATGCGAGCGCATTAAACCCCACGGCTATCGAGGACTTGGAATTCATTTCAGGAAATGTAAATCATATGTTACCAGAGAAACTTCCAAGGTAAAATATCATTTACATTTTCTGAAATGAAATCCAAGTCCTACATAGCCGTGGGGGTTAATGCGCTCGCATTTAGGTTCGGTAGTTAGGTTAGCTAGGTTCGAAACTCGTTGGCGTCAAGATTTTTAATATTATATTAATTGTCTTCGTAAATATGTTTAGTGAACATATCCTCAACGGCGTCCCACAAAAAGGCGTTAAATATTTTTTTTTATTTAAAAATGACAACTTTACATTGTAAGCTTGTTGTAAGCTTACAACAAGCTTACACTGTAAGGTTACTTTTCACAATAACCGGTTATTAGTGCTGCCCACGAGACCGAGACTAGTCTCGGTCTCGTCTCATCTCGTCTCGGTTTTCCGAGACGAGACCGAGACGAGACTCATCTAGGATAAAACGAGACGAGACCGATACAAAGTTTCTCGAAACCGAGACTCTCGACGAAAATTTAAAACAAAAAAATATTATTACGAGAATTCATTTATTATTTTTAAGTTAAGTTATTAATTTCTATAAATAATTTATGTAATTAATTAACAGACAAATATTTTCTAACTAAACATTTTTGTTATATTTTTATAAATAATTAATAAAATAAAAAATTAATTAAATTTAACTATTATTATTCAATTATATATGTTATTATTTAGAGTCAGTTGGGGTAATTCCGAACAGAATTTTTAATTTTCACGAATAGCGTAAGTTTTTTATTTTAAAAGGCAATTCTGTCGATTTTCTTTTGCATTTACTTGTTACGTCACTTCCCTAGAATAATTACAAGAGTTAGTAGAATTTATAGGTGACCTTGAATCGGGAAAAACTGCTGTTCGCCATTACCCCGACAATTTTGCCAAAATTGCAAACAGAATTTTTTTTAAGTAAGTCTAAGAAGAAAGTTATCTAAAGTATATTACTGTACACGGAAAAAATTATTTTAGTATATTTTACACAACTAATTTCGGAACAGCCGACGCAGAGAAGAAGTTAGTACTATTTAAATCAGACTCATTTATAAAACCTGAAGGGGAGTTTCAGGAAAATGTAAAGAAAATATCCGTATAATTTAAAAATATAGATAATTTAAATTTTGCTTTATCTGGTCAGACGTATTACTACAAGAGTTCTGTAATATGTGTTGCCTAAAGCACCCTTGACCGTGCGGATCTACCTATACGTCAAATCAATTTCTCTTAAATAAAATCAATTGTTTAAAGTTTTTATATTAAAATTTCAATAATTATACCTATAGGTTAAGTATTGTCAATAATTGTGTTTTTTTAAATAAAAAATCAATTAACTGCCCTATTCTGTGCGACCACGCGACCTACAAGTATTACGTGACATTATACAACGTGATGTATAATATCAAAGAACTGTTATGGAACTGTTACGGCAGAAATCATAGTGCAAATTCAAACAGTCTCAAACATAGTTTGAACTAAATATTTTCAACATTTTATCATAAATTGTTCTGTATGAAATACAAAACGCTTTAACACTAACATCTATTTCAAAAATTACAGAACTATTTACAGTTACTCCTAAAATGTTCCGCTTTAAATAATGAAAGTTTCTGAGAATATCAAAAACTTCGTTCTGGAATCTTGCATATCCGCAACTCCTATATTAGTTCTGCAAAATATACTGAAATAATTTTTTCCGTGTAAAGGGATGAAATAGCTTGAAAAAAATTCGTAGTAGGTATATGATACTTCAATTAGTTGAGTGATAATGTATCATATAAGTTCAAAAATCAACCATGCCTTTCGTAGCAATGTAAAAAATTAAATAACTTGAAGAAATATTAAGGGATTTATCTTAAACTTGGTAACAAAATATTTCTAAGGTCGATGAAAATTAAGTATAATAATATCTTATTTTATGAGTTATTTTTATGAATATTATGTACTACAAGTAAAAAATAAAATTTAATAAAACTTGCACTCAATTTTCAACTTTTATTTAAAGCTATAGTTAACTTCTTATATTTTGTGTATCACTTTCTTTAACTTAGTTCTAAATTACTCGCATTAAAGTAAGTAGATTGATCAAGACTGCGAGACCGAGACCGAGATGGAGGCCATATTTGTCGAGACCGAGACCTGAAATTTTAATACTCATCGAGACCGAGACCGAGATCGAGACCATAATTTCCGAGACCGAGACCGAGATCTGCAATTTTGACATTTAACGAGACCGAGACGAGACTGTATGAAATCTCGTCTCTTGTCGTCTCGTGGGCAGCACTACCGGTTATATATAACTAATAGTTTTGCAGTTTTCGTTATATAACAAGTTATTCCCAAATAACGGAAAAACGGTTATTTTTAAATAACCGGTTATACCCAAATAACTGGTTAATCACCCTGGTAGATGGCCGGATCCGTAGGAGAACGAATCTGGGTTCTTTCAGAGTACTGGTTCGTTCCCGTAGGGTTCTTTGTTAAATATTGGCAAAGTATAATGAAAATTGGGCAAAAGAGTTATTATTGGAACAAAGTGTAACTTTGTTAACAAGATTGATAAGGTTTTGGGTGGTAAAACAATGTTTTTAAACAGAAAAATAAAAAATTCTGAAATTGATACTTTAAAGGTGTTTTCACATACAGCACTTGTCAACTTTTGATAGAGTTCGCGGCGGATTTAAATATCTTCATCTGACGTGGGAAATTTAAGAGTAAAAAAAGTGTACATTTCTATAGAAATGTGCATTTGATTAAAAATAAAAATGTGTAACTTGAAAAAGAAAGATAAAAAGTGTAATTTTAAGTTAGAAATAATAAAGTGCAGCAACATATCCTGTCAACTTGTCCTAAAAACAATTTTTTTTCTAAACTTTTTCGTATTTCGATTTGACATAATATGACGATAATTAGACTTTATTTTGCAGAGTTCGAAATAATTGTTAAAAATGAAAAAGATAAAATTTGGATTAAGGTTCATTATGGTAACATTTTTGGGAAAAAATTGGAAAATCATAAATAAATTTATAGTTTTCTATTTTTGTACACTTGTGTTTTTTTGTCTCGTAAATTACAAAAAAATTATAAGAAACTTGAAGAAAATAATATTTTAGAAAAATACTTAATAAAAAACTCGAAATTTTTAAAACATTTCAGAGTTTTGATACATATTTGGAATTGTCATAATATGACGATAATTAGACTTTATTTTTTAGAGCTCGAAATAATTGTTCAATATGACAAAGATAAAATTTGGATTAAGGTTCATTATGGTAACATTTTTGGAAAAAAATTGGAAAATCATAAATAAATTTATAGTTTTCTATTTTTGTACACTTGTGTTTTTTAGTCTCGTAAATTACAAAAAAATTATAAGAAACTTGAAGAAAATAATATTTTAGAAAAATACTTAATAAAAAACTCGAAATTTTTAAAACATTTCAGATTTTCGATATTTCGATTTGACATAATATGACAATAATTTGACTTTATTTTGAAGAGCTTAAAAGAAATATTAAAAATAAAAATTGAATTAAATTTTTTACTCATGATATTATTTTTGAAGAAAAATTGAAATATTTTGAAAACCTGTTATTTGTTTTCTGGTGAGCAAAGTATTGTATATTTAGAGATTTTTAATTTTGTGCACTTGTTTTTGTCAGGTTAATTACAAGAAAATTATGATAAACTTGAAAACGATAATATACCAGAATTATTAAATCTTGAGCAAAATGAGTCGTAGGTGGTGTTTTCGAGAAAATGATTTGCTTTAGTTTTGGAAAATTAGCCGAGACTTTTTTAATTTTTAATATGTTCAAAGTTTATATGAATTTTTAAAGAACCTAATAGTATCTAACGAGAACCAAGATAAAAGAAAATCGATTTTCTTAATTGGACAATAAGTGACACAAATGTCTCAAAAGTCACAAAAGTCAAATTGAAAATGGTTTTTATTTCCAATTTTTCCAGAAAAAGTTGAAATACTCATAAATTCGTGTGTAAATGGTTTTTTTTTTATAAATCAGAAAGACACAGAACTCTTAATTTTACTTGGAAAATTCTAATTTGTTCGTATTAACTTTTATTTACGTTAGGGAGATATTTAAAAAACATTGTGACACTTTGAGGTTATATTTAATGTTTATAGGTTCTTATTACACTTGAAGTGGGATAAAAGGATAAGATTTAAAGAAAAGTAGGAAAAGAGTTATGAAATAATAAATTAACTAATTAAATACGAAAAAGTTTAGAAAAAAAATTGTTTTTAGGCCAAGTTGACAGGATATGTTGCTGCACTTTATTATTTCTAACTTAAAATTACACTTTTTATCTTTCTTTTTCAAGTTACACATTTTTATTTTTAATCAAATGCACATTTCTATAGAAATGTACACTTTTTTTACTCTTAAATTTCCCAAGTCAGATGGAGATATTTAAATCCGCCGCGAACTCTATCAAAAGTTGACAAGTGCTGTATGTGAAAACACCTTTAAAGTATCAATTTCAGAATTTTTTATTTTTCTGTTTAAAAACATTGTTTTACCACCCAAAACCTTATCAATCTTGTTAACAAAGTTACACTTTGTTCCAATAATAACTCTTTTGCCCAATTTTCATTATACTTTGCCAATATTTAACAAAGAACACTACGGGAACGAACCAGTACTCTGAAAGAACCCAGATTCGTTCTTCTACGGTTCCGGCCATCTACCAGGGCACAAATAACCGGTTAATCTCAAATAACTTGTTAATCCCGAATAACCGGTTAATGCGAAATAACCGGTTAACCGAAAGACGGTTAACCGTATGTTCAAAAATTTCATAACCAGTTAACCGCACAGGCCTAGCTAGGTCAACACCCGCGTTTGTTAACTGTTCTCCAAATAAATTCACCGCGCACCTGAAATTACGCTTTCAGATTTAATTGTTTTTTACCGGACTTAAACGCGTAATTAACGTAAAAATGAATTAATTTAGTGTCTTACCTGATAATTAATTTCAGTTTACGTATCCGCGAATCGACCACACGTTTCTAGATGGGCGATTTTGTTTCAACATCACGGTGAATGTCAGCGGCAATATTTTTTAGCGGTTGGTCTGTAATTAGATTGTAATGAAGACGGAGTTTACCGAGTCAATCCGTGACCGATTATTCCGGATAATTCTAGATGAATTATATTGCTTGATTTTATTGTGTAATCTACATTATTTTTTTTATTGATTTGTTTATAGATTCCAAAAATACCGAGTTTTTTTACGTCGGCTCTTCTAGCACATTCATTGTTATTTATTTATATATATTTTATTGTTAAATTCTCTTATTTTTCTTTATAGTCTTTAATATTTAAATTCATTTTATATTATATTATTTTTTGTACATTTACTATTTTTTATACAATATATTATTTTGTTATTTCTTACTAATAGAAATCCTGTGAGTTTTACTGACTTTACCTACCCCAAAGCGACAGTAGAAATTAAATAAAAACATTTAGGGCCTAAAATCTAGTTTAATAACATAAGTGAATAAATCATGAGAACCTTGGCTCCGGCGAGCAAATTCGGAGCATAGCAAAATTTCATTTGTTACATCTTTTCGAGCTCTTTGATTTCAAAAACTTAAATGATAATATCAATAGTAGGCTCCGAGAAAAAAGTTATTTTTTGAATATTCCCGCCTATCGAACCTGTAAATTTCAGAAATCCTTCCCTGTGAGAGGCGCTAGGCTTAGACCTGTGCGGTTAACCGGTTAACCGGTTATAAATCCGGTTATTTTTTGAACATACGGTTAACCGTCTTTCGGTTAACCGGTTATTTGGAATAACCGGTTATTTCGCATTAACCGGTTATTCGGGATTAACCGGTTATTTGAGATTAACCGGTTATTTGTGATTAACCAGTTATTTACGTATAACGGGTTATTTAAAAATAACCGTTTTTCCGTTATTTGGGAATAACTTGTTATATAACGAAAACTGCAAAACTATTAGTTATATATAACCGGTTATTCAGCTGCGAATGTTTATTCGGTTTTTAGTTTGGTATATTTCAATTTTTTGTCAATACTTTCATACACAAATTATGTAACTTTTCTTAACTTTTCATTTAAAAAAAATTATTAAATGCATGATATGAAAACTTAGTTAAAAAATTATACTTCTACAATAGGGTGGCCCAAAAAACTTTTTTCGTGGAAAAGGGCATGACACCCCCGGAATTTGTTCCAATGCGAAAAAAAGTAAATACGTATTTTTGCATTTTTCAAAATTTTGATATTAACTGGTGCCGCCGGGCACCTCAATTTTCCCATGTAAAATGCATAGAAAAATTTTCAATTTTCGAAAAATTAAAATAATTCTTAAGGGTTTAACAAAAGTTAACATTAAGTTAATGAATCTAAAAGTAGACTCTCTGACGATTAATTTGACCTATATAACTTTTAATTTTGATAACTCTAACCCGGTATAAAACTACCCCAAAGTTGCCCCCTTTTTTAAATTTTTGCACCTATACGCACTTTGCACAAGTAAAAACCATGTTTGACAGTTTTATCGGTAGAAATAGTTATTATTATGTATTGCAAAAGTTAATTAATATTTAATTAAGTTTTTTATGAACATTCTTAACTATTTGACAAACTATTAAATAAACTATATTTGACAACTATTAAACAAATTAATTTGTTTAAACAATTAATTTTTTCTAAAAAACCATACAAATGACTTTTTTATGTATATATTTTTATGTTTTTTATATTTCTTATGTTTTTTATGTTTAAACAAATTATTTAGGTTAAACAAATTAATTAGTTTAAACAATTATTTTTTCTAAAAAATCCTACAAATTATTTTTCTAATGTTTTTTTGTAAGGTTATCGTTAAGCTTTTCTATTAAAAATTTTGAAATTGTTTAAACAATTATTATTTATTTACTATTAAATCAATGTAAAATTAATTTAGAAAAAAATATTTTTATATCTCTAATTTATTTCATTACAATAACAAAATTGTTTAATATATTTTATTTAAAATACACTTATATAAAAAAATGTAGGAAATAAAATTTTTGCAGGCATTACTGAATATTTAATAAATATTTCTTATAATATTACGAATTTTTTTCTTACTTATAGAAACAAAAATTTCTCAATTTGGTAAATTACACCGTCCGACAAAAATTAAGGGGAGGGACCGGTGAAATTTTAGCTTATGGAAATTCACGATGTTCAGGGTTTCCAATTTTTTTTCTTGTGTAATTTTAGACCTAAATTTATGGGATAATGTCAAAAATATAAAAATAAATATTTTGCGGAGTTTAAGATACATATTCTTGAAAAAATGCAAATTTTGAAAATTAAACCTCTTCCACAATTTTCATTTTTTTCAATCAAAAATTTTTTTTCACGCGATTTTAATGAATCTTTACAATCAATCGTATGGATTTTACAAAATTTTTATTATTTGAAAAAATAAAAATTCGAAAAAGGTCAAAAAAATAATGCTTTTTAATTTTTATGTAATATCATAATTCTACATCTAAAATTATGTAAGGAAAAAATTGACACCTCTGAGCATCAAAAATTTCGATGGGTTAAAATTTCACCGGTCCCTTCCTTTCAATTTTTTTTTCAAATTCAAAAAAATCAAACATTTTCCGAAACTAGGACCAAAAAAAAAATACCCGTATCTGGACGTTTTGCTAGATCAAGTCGGTTGTTGCTTTTAGGGGTGAAAACAACCCTTAAATGGACAGTGTTTTTCGGGGTCGTTGATTACGAATCTGATGTCAGATCTTCAAAATTTAAAATGGCGGACCTCATAGAGATGAAGATTACAAAAAATTTAAACATTTCTACAAATGTGTCTTTGAATATTGGACATTTTTTTTATAACGAAGCAAACTTTGTAGTAGGTAAGTATATTCGATAATAGGAAGCTTAAGTTAGATGAATTAATGAATATAAAGTTATTGTTTAACACTTCTTTTTAAAGTAAAAATATCAACGTTTGACATTAATTTGATATATATACTATTTTCTTTAGCTATGCAACTAAATATCAAAATATAACAAATGTCATTTTTTTTCTGTTTGTATATCAGAATTGTGAGTGTTCTTGAATAAAAATGGATTGTCCTAAACGTAATTCTTTTTTTTTTATTTTCGCTACATTGGATCCACCATTTTAAATTTTGAAAAGCTGACATCAGATTCGTAATCAACGACCCCAAAAAACCACGAGTAACGAGTTTCAGGAAAATTAAATCTATTTTTTAAAAAGTTGTCCACCATATTGGATCAACCATTTTGAATTTTAAAAATCTGACATCAGATTCGTAATCAGCGACCCCAGAAACCTCCGAGTAACGAGTTTCAGGCAAATTGAATCTATTTTTAAAAAAGTTACATTGGATTTGTAATCAGCGAGCCCAAAAACCCCTAGATATCAAGTTTTATAAAAAATTAATATTTTTTACAAAAATATCATGTCACTTTTCATTTAAGGGTTGTTTTCACCCCTAAAAGCCACAAACAACTTGATCTAGAAAAACGGTTAGATACGGGTATTTATTTTTTTGGTTCTAGTTTCGGAAAATGTTTGATTGTTTTGTGTGTGAAGAAAAAAGTTAATTTTTGTTGGACGGTGTAATTTACCAAATTGAGAAATTTTTGTTTTTATAAGTAAGAAAAAAATTCGTAATATTATAAGAAATATTTATTAAATATTCAGTAATGCCTGCAAAAATTTTATTTCTTACATTTTTTTATATAAGTGTATTTTAAATAAAATATATTAAACAATTTTGTTATTGTAATGAAATAAATTAGAGATATAAAAATATTTTTTCTAAATTAATTTTACATTAATTTAATAGTAAATAAATAATATTGTTTAAACAATTTCAAAATTTTTAATAGAAAAGCTTAACGATAACCTTACAAAAAAACATTAGAAAAATAATTTGTAGGATTTTTTAGAAAAAATAATTGTTTAAACTAATTAATTTGTTTAAACTAAATAATTTGTTTAAACATAAAAAACATAAGAAATATAAAAAACATAAAAATATATACATAAAAAAGTCATTTGTATGGTTTTTTAGAAAAAATTAATTGTTTAAACAAATTAATTTGTTTAAACAATTGTCAAATAGTTAAGAATGTTCATAAAAAACTTAATTAAATATTAATTAACTTTTGCAATACATAATAATAACTATTTCTACCGATAAACCGATATACCGGGTTAGAATTATCAAAATTAAAAGTTATATAGGTCAAATTAATCGTCAGAGAGTCTACTTTCAGATCCATTAACTTAATGATAACTTTTGTTAAACCCTTAAATATTATTTTAATTTTTCGAAAATTGAAAATTTTTCCATGCATTTTACATGGGAAAATTGAGGTGCCCGGCGGCACCAGTTAATATCAAAATTTGAAAAATCCAAAAATACGTATTCACTTTTTTTCGCATTGGAACAAATTCCGGGGGTGTCATGCCCTTTTCCACGAAAAAAAATTTTACAATGCATTTTTGGGCCACCCTATTCTACAACTATATCGGATTAAGTAAACTGTATGCTTCTTTTTTCTAAGTATTAGGTTGTCTCTTTGTGTTTTACACAATTAAAATACACATTAATTTCGAGAAATTAGCTTGTGAAAACGGTTATTTTTTTATAACCGGATGACTGATTGTTTTGGGTTGAACGAAAATTCAGTTACAATCGGTTATTTTGACATAACCGGTGTTTTGGCTAAAACCGGTTATATGTATTTAACCGGTTATTTGGTTAAAACCGGTTATTCGCTTATTTAACTGTAACCGGTTAACCGGTTATTTGGACCTAACCGGTTATTTAGAATTAACCGGTTATCCGGTTATAGCCGAATAACCGGTTATTTAACTGTAACCGGTTAACCGGGTTTATTACCGGTTATTTCAATAACCGGAAACCGGTTATAGAATTCAATAACCGCACAGGCCTAGACCTAGCATAGTCTGTTCTCCAATGACGTAGCACAGGAGAAGCCCATGTGACAATCTACGTCTATGATATGGCACGGGAGATTTAAAATTGTTTCGAACACTTTCCTACGTCATAAGTGTTCTAGTAATTTTCTCGAATTTCTTAACCATTCGTGATGGACTATGACGATAATCAAGAACTCGTCACGGAGTGACTTTACTTTAGTCAGGATTCCTTAGCCTACGTAGTAGATGTCCAGAATTTTATCGAGCCTGAGACTCCACAGTGAACCGTGACAAATCTCAGGGCGATCTTGACTAGAGAAAAGCAAAAGTTTGTTCCTTCGATTTTCCTTTGAAAGACCAATGCCAAAATCTCCAGAACGTTCTCCAGGTACCGTTCTTGAAGGACCAAGTCTATGGTATCTGGAGGAATCAGAGGAACTTTTCCCGAGATGTTCCTCGGTTCGCTCCTGGGAGCTGACTCCTGAATCTACAGGCATGCAGGTCGATATATTGACGCGGCTCGCTAAGGGGCTGCGCGATCATACTACTTAGCGCCATCTGCGCTGTGTCTGGCGTTCCGCCCCATCTTCAGTCAATGCGCGCGTCAGGATGCGCGGCTGTCTAGCAAATACTTCTGCTAACCACGTTTTTGACAGTTCAAAAATAAGACGAAAGTGTAACTTAACCTCAAAGTTAAGTTTATTTATTTTTTACTTAAAAATAAATTCCAATTAAAAATTAAAAGTCAAGTGTAATTGTGAGGTTCGTCATAAAGATAATTAGGAACTTCATTTTGAAAGAGATAGTATAAAATTGTTCCCATAAAAAATTGTCTTCTAGCTGCTACATTAAGAAGGCCCGCTTTTATCTTAAACTGAGTAATATGCTCGGATTTAGGGAGATTGTAAATAAACCTTATATATGCGTTTAGGGGTCTTTCTAGTTTAATATTAAGATCGTCAGTAATATCGTGATAAACTGGACAACAATAATTGAACATCGGAAGAACAAGAGATTTGACTAAAAGTAAACGTGTAGAGGTAGGAAGCGAATCTCTACTCCTACGTAGTTGTTGGAGAAGTATATAAGTCTTACGCGATATATTCGAAACATTCTTCTTCCAAGACAGCCAGCGATCAAGTATTAATCCATGGTTCTTCTACAGATTCCTGAAAAGAGGTAGGTAGCTTATCAATATTCAATGTTATATCCTCAGACTTATTAATTATACACTCGTTTTCCGACCTAACGACCATGCAAGTGTTCCCTTGTGAAATTATTTTTCCTTTGATTTGTTTTTCATTGTTCATACTTTAAACAGAAGTATTAAGTGTTTTTGCGTATACAGAACGGCTTAAAATTAGGAGTACTCGCATTTGCCTGGACCATCCTTATTGGGTTCGCTCGCCAGTGCAGAGGGAAAACTGTAGAAAAACCTCTCCTGAGTACAACCGGTTTATCGGCAGTCGAGTTCTAATGATATGTACATGTCAGTTACCGACAGTGCACATTATTATACCTCGACGTCAAACCTTCTACTGAAGGTATCTCACGAGCTGGAAAAATCTCAGGCTCCCCGGGGCGCGAACCAAGCAAACTTGACTTGGCGCGAGCGCAGAATCCAGGACATTAACTAACTGAGCTAACACCGTGGTTTAATATCCTCAGATAAGAACCTCGTTAACGAATAATTGGATAGCCCAATATAATGGCTTGTGTTTTTAAAGGGTTTAGGACTAGGCCATTCCTTTTTGACCATTACAAAGTTACAACAATATCATGTTGTACACTTTTAATTAAGTGTGGTAAGGTTGATTGAGGGCCAGAAAGATACAATTTATAGTCATTCACAAATTTGACATATTTGCAAAATTAAGTTGTCTACCTAAGTAAGAAACATATATACTAAAAAGGAGCGGATCAAGCAAGAAACCCTGCTGTACACCACATTTAATATATCTCCTCTCTGAAAAAAAATATCTCTACTATTAACTGTTTTGTGAGACCGAGAAGTTAGGTAGGATCTAAACCAGGATAGAACAGAATTGGAAAGATTACAGGAATTGAATTAAGCAAGCAATAATGCGTGATCAACTAAATCGAATGCTTTTGAAAAATAAAAAATAAAACACAATCGTAATATTTTTTTCATCTATAGCCTGTTTAATATCTGAAGTAATTTTTAATGATGCCGTACAAGTATTATGTTTATGGCGAAAACCAGATTAAAGAGGCTCAAATAAATTATTTAAATTTAGATATTTAGTTAGTTGATTACATGCAATACGTTCCAAAGGCTTACATAAAGTGCAGAGTATAGAGATCGGTCTGAATTCGGAAGATGTCGTAGGTTTGGATATTTTAGGGATCGGGCGGATATGACTTTTTTCCAAAGTTCAGGAAAGATACCCTCTTGGAGAGAGCAATTATATATGTGAAGAAGAACGGGGAAAAGAATAGGTAGAGATAATTTAATCAGTTGAAAAGAGGTACCATCCGTCCCAGTAGCATTTGATTTAATATTTGAAATTGCTTTAAGCAAGACTTCAGGTGAAATGTCCTCAAAATAAAATTTGGTCTCATCGAAATAGTTAGTTACATTAGACGAAGAAGTAATGTCAGAAGGAAGCAAGATTGGAGTATGCGAGAATACATTGGCTAATTCCGATGTATCAAAATTATGATCAGAGGAGTCCTTCTTCGCGGATAAAAGGTTGAGTTTTTTCAAAACATGCCAAACATTCTTAGATTTGCTTTTATTTTTAATTACATTAAAATTATATTTATTGTGAGCATCTCTTATTTTAGTTTGCACAAGGTTTCGAATCCATCTAAATTTTGACTGTAAGACAAGGTTCTTTGTTCTTTTCACTACTCTACGAAGTTTATTTCTTTTACAGATTAGCATTCAGATCTCATTATTCATCCAAGGCGAGAATTTTTACGGGGACTTGGACATGTGTAGGGGTGCAAAATGATCAAAAGCGGATGTTAGATAGAAGTTAATCATATTTACCTTAACTTTTAAGTCAGGAACTAAATAAACACTTTCCCAATCATATTCTGAGAGGTGTGTAAAAAAAACATTCCCAGGAATGTTACGTAGGTTACGAACAAGTTCAGGTAAATTAGAATTTTGAGATTGCACACCTATGAATTCAAATTGAATATTAATCAAATCGTGGTTAGATAGAAACGATATTGGGTGATGGTTATAAGAAGAGACTTTGTCTATATTATTACCATCATCAAATCAAGTCTGGTATTAGATGTGTTTGTGTGGTGGGTGGAATTATGAGGTACCAAAGATACTTTACAAATAGATCCGGCAAGGGTCCTGGTGGCATGTGGACTAACTAAAAATTTCCATTAGTAAGAAAAGGACACAGATATCTCCGTCCTTTTCTTACTAATGGAAATTTTTAGTTAGTCCACATGCCACCAGGACCCTTGCCGGATCTATTTGTAAAGTATCTTTGGAGGTACTAAGGAAAGTCCAGACGAGTGTATAAGAGATAGTAGATATTTAGATTGAGCATTAATCGCATTTAAATTCGAATTAAAGTCTCCCATAATTATAATATTATTATAATTTAGAAATAAAGAAAATATCTGTTCTTCACGGTCATTACTAAAGGAAGCGTTGGGTAGTTTATAAACTACACCTATCAAAGCATTATCATGTTGTGTGTCAATTTTAATAAAAAGAAATCCTGAAGAAGGATGGTAATTTTTAACATTTATTGTCACCAAGGAGCATGCAAATCTTTTGTGCACATAAATGCAAACACCTCCACCCCTTCTCGAATCACGGGCCCTGCGAAACAACATATAATTCTTCAGTTCCACCAAATTCGACGTAATGCTGTCCGAGAGCCAGGTCTCAGATACCGCAATGATGTGATAATAACCGTTACCAAACAAAATCTCTAAATTCATCAAAGTGTGCTATCAAAAATTGAGCATTCACATGACAAAAATTTAGTATATTCATAATAGAGCTAATAATAAAAAAATCACTGGATGAATAAAATAAGAAAAAAAATAGATTGGAATGGTAGTAAGAAAAAATACTCATAATAGGCTCCAAGATTACAAATAATGTTCAAAAACTTATCGCAATATAGATTTAATAGAAAAGTACTATTGGAATTTACTCCTGCTTGAGTAAATTTTTTTAAACTAAAAACCTTACCAGCACTAAAGCCGAATAATGAGAAGAGAAAAAAAAATTAATAATTGAAACTGTAGCTTTAATTAAGAATTGAGTTCTTGACAGAATTAAAAAATATATAACGATAAAAGTTTTTAATAAAAATAAAAATAATAATAAAACCTGATTATACAATTATTTAATTTTGTTGACATCTTCAAGGTCTATAATTTAAATCCTGCGTCCACCGTCTTCCTTTCGACAGAAAATCTTGCCATTAGATAACCATAGGTATTTTTTTTCTCTTATTAAAGCGAGGGCAGCTGCTTAGATTCTACGGTTAAGTGGAGCAAGTGCCTCACGTAGATAGACGAATGATTTTTCATTTGTTGGCCAACCAAAATAAACGGTAGAGAAATTGTTTTCTCTGATCAATGAGTTTATCTCTAAGATTCTGACGCACTAACTTGACATGTATTAACGGCGGAAACTGAAAAGATGGTGCGTTTATTGGTCGGTGAATGCGATAAGCATTTAAATATTTCAACCCTAGATTGAAGTTTGACATTTTCTGCTTTAATTTGATCCAAAGATGAGGTATTTATGAATTCATCCTGCTTGGTTTGTATGCCATTAACTATCTTAGTCATATTCTCTTTAAATTCGGCGAGTACTGCACGTTGCCCCTTTTTGACTGCAGTTATAATTGCTTGCATGAAACCGCTCTTACTGGTATGGTCAGTAGTAACATTTACCGTATAGGGTGTCTCTTAAATAGAGGTTCGAGGTGTCACAGTCGAGGTGGCACTGTCAGGCAATGTCTTACATTTTGCACATGAATAGTTTTTAGGACACTTTTTAAGCTGTTCAAATTTAGGTTTGCTAATGTTTAAATTGTCACATGAAAGATGAACAAGATTATTACATTTTTACATGTTAGGGAGTCACCATAGACCCCCGCGACCGCTAATTTATACTCAGCATACACCAGCATGGTCACGCCGGAAAGATCTATCAAATCAATATAAACATTGGAAAAAAAAGAATGTAGATAGAACAGATCTCAGCTGGTCGATGAAACAGCTGGTTTGATATCCACTAGGCCATAACATCTCCTCTGTCATCGGTCTTGTTTAATCCCCATTAGTTGTATTTTGCATTAAAGTCTCCAATTATTATGGCCTCCTGCCTCGTTTCGGGAATGGTTTCTTCCACTTCTTGAAGAATTTCTTCCAGGTTTTTGAGACCTTTATTCGGGGACGCGTTACAGCTGTATATGTGACCTGGACTGTGAAAAGGGAGCTTTGTGTCAAAAAACCATTTTCCACTTTTTTGACGATTCTAATAGATTTTGAGATGCTCTTTCACGTAGTGCAAACCAAAAAGTCTTAACTTGTCGCTGATGACAAATCCGTTGTCAGATTATTATAATTTAAATGGGGGAACCAATATGGGGGACAAAAAATTAAAAACTTTTTGGATTTACTTAAAACTGGCTATTCAGGGGTTTTTGGGGTCGCTGATTACGAATCCGGTGACAGTTTCTTAATATTCAAAGTGGCGGATCCAATATGGCGGAGAAAAAAATAAAAAACTTATCATATTTGCTTAAAACTGGCTTTTTGGGGGGGTTTTTTGGGGTCGCTGATTACGAATCCGGTGTTAGTTTTTGAAAATTCAACATGGCGGATCCAATATGGCGGACAAAAATTAAAAACTTATCCGATTCGCTTAAAACTGGTTACTCTGAGGTTTTCGGGGTTGCTGATTACGAATTTAGCATCAGGTTTTTAGAATTCAAAATGGCGGTTTCAATATTACGGCCTTTCAAAAGTGTGAACCTTAAAAACTACTGTGTAACGAGTTTCAAGCCGTATAAACGTGCGAACGTATCAATATTGACTTCAATAGAAATTGACCCTTACAAAAAAGTAGTACTGGATTCACTACTGGGAAGAAGTGCTGGGTTCAGTACTGGGTTCAGTACTGGGGTCAGTACTGGGAAACCAGTACTTTTTTCGCGTAATATAATTTTTTAAGCACAATAGCAAATTTTTTTTTAAATTTCATTGGAACTATGATTTTGGGTTCAATGTATTCCTCTCTATTTAATTTACAACAAAAAACTACTGCGCAGCAGTAGGACCCATAGAAACTTAGTGCGCAACGTGCACAAATTTTCAACAGTGCATGGCGAAAAAAGTACTGGTTTTCCAATACTGAACCCAGTACTAAACCCAGTACTGAACCCAGTACTTATCCCAGTACTGAACACAGTACTTCTTCCCAGTACTGAAACCAGTACTAAATCCAGTACTTCTTTTTTGTAAGGGGAGTCGCTCTTTCACATGTTGAAAACCAGAATGTCAAATTTTTTTAAAATGTTGATTAAATCTGAATACAAACAAAAGTCACAAATTCGGAAAAAAATTTTGTGTCACCAAGATTACACCGTAAATAAGCAAATGACACAGAAATCTTGATAATGTGAATTATAGTTTTCGAGAAATTAGTATGCAACGGTACTCCAGTTTCTTGAACTCAGAGTGAAACGTTGTCACGTCAGATGACGGCCAGCGTGATAACAATTATAACATTTGTAAACTAACTTATTTATTGTTATGCGTTTAGTAATTCGAAAGCAGCAACTTACGCGAAAAACCTTTAAGTGTGAAGATAAAATATAAGAAACTGAATATAAGTGTCAATAACAATAAAGATTTTAACAATCGGACAGATTCGCTTAAAACTCGATAATTACAACTTATTTGAAGTTGCAGATTACACAATTCATTGAACTTGCTTCTAACCAGTTTTAAACGAATTCCTTAAAATTATTTTTTCCTCCATTTTGAATTTGCTAGATTCGTAAAGAGCAACCCCAAAAATCCCCGAGTAGCCAGTTTTAAGCGAATGCGATAAGTTTTTAATTTTTTTGTTCGCCATATTGGATCCGCCATATTGAATTTTTAAAAACTGACACCGGATTCGGAATCAGCGACCCCGAAAACACCCGAGTAGCAAGTTTTAAGCAAATCCGATAAGTTTTTAATTTTATTGTCAGCCTTGTTGGATCCGCCATTTTGAATTTTTAAAAACTGACAGCGGGTTCGTAATCAGCGACCCCAAAAACCCCCGATAGATAGTTTTAAACGAATCCGATAAGTTTTTAATTTTTTTGTCAGCTATATTGGATCTGCCATTTTAAATTTTTAAAAAATAACAACGGATTCGTAATCAGCGACCCCAAAAACCCCCGAGTAAGGAGTTTGAAGCCATGAAAGCGTGAAGAAGTATCAATATTAACTTTTTAACTTGAAGATCTTTTTTCTCGAAATCTTGTTTTTACACGTAAACCTTCTTTTCACTGTCCAGTTCACATATATTAAAGTTTTTAGTACTCACATAGCAGAAGCCTTTCCCTTGCTCTTGTTCTTTTATGATGATATCAGGGTGCAACACTTTAATTGCTGTGTCTAGTTCGTCATTGTATATCCAGTCCACACTCCCCCCCCTTTTTTTTTTCTTTTTGAGTATGGTGTGAAAACCTGCTTTCAGGTACCCTGTAGCCCGTACTACAGGGTTATGCGGAGGTGGCGATGTTTTGCCAACCCGCTAAAAACAGACCCTTATTTGGGGCCTTAAGACCACTCTCGGCTATTTTGATTGCTGTTGCAAGGGCTAAATATCTTGCGCACCAGCTGCTCTATGTACGTTTATTTAAAGTATCCCAATGTTTGCCATTGCTTTTTAAAAAGGCTGCATTTGTGTTGGTAGTATACACCTCGTGGTCTGATGTTTGGTGCCCTTTCTTCATGCACGTTAGGCAGGAGGGTTTATTCTTGCACTTTTTGGCCTGATATTCATTCTTGACGCACTTCCAACAAAGGTTCTACCTGTCGGGACCTTTGCATTTTTCTTTCTCATGTCCCCTTTCCCAAAATCTGGTACATGTAGGTACTTTTTGTCGTTCCACGACCTTAAACATCATCCAGCCGATTTTAATTTTGCATAATTCAGTTGTCTGGGTCGCTTTTCCTGCGTTCATTATCACAGTCACATTTTTCCTTTTACCAAAAGGTGGTCGAAGAGCTCGTACCTCAAAATGATCTGGGTTTATGTTCTCCAGCTTGTTAATTGCTTCTTTCACTTCATCCACAGTTGTCACCTCGTCCATGCCATTTATATGCAACACTGTCTTTCTTCTCAAGAAAGCTATGGATGCTTCTGGTACCTTCTCTACAATTTTTTGTTTTAACGCTAGAGCCTTTGTCTTGTCACTATTGACTGCAAGAAGCAGCTTTCCGGATTTTATTTCCATATTGCATTTTATGTCTACTCCTTCTGGTGACAAATCGACAGTTTGTTTGACCACTCTGAGGTTGCAGTTGTGGGTATTCTTACGTGCCTTTTATTCTGCCATTGTGTGCTTCTTCTCTGCGACTTCCCTTACGATTATTCGTTGTCCAGTAGGCTTCAGTATGAACACCAGTGTCAGTAAATCAAAACTTTACTATACGTCCAAATATGTGTCCCTCTTCACTCTCTGCCTCTGGAAAGGCTAGTTTTTCTACCTTTTGTTTAGTCAGTTCGCGTTTTACTGCAACCAGGGAGTTGAACATCGTCATTTGATTCCTGTCAGCTGTTAAACATTTTAGCAAACTCCATTTCTTTCTTTTTTTGATTTAGGACAGATAAGATTTAGCCTGAATAAGATTTAGGCCAAATAAGATTTAGGCCAGAAAAGATTTAGAGTAAGTCGAAGACAGATAGATCACGAGGAGAGATGGATCACTTCTCGACTTTTTGAGTCTTTCGCACTTACTGATTTGGTTGTTTGTCAGTTAGTCTGTCATGATACATAGACTATAAAATCAGAAAGTCTTGTCATTATCAAGTTTATTTAGAAAGCAATAGGACAATAATTTTTTATTAGCTCAAAAAACCTTCCGATATTTTTATCGCGTGTAAAAATAATATGTTTCTCGTTTAGTCGTCATGATGATTTGTTACTAAAGTAATACGTACAGTCAGCGTCAGATATGCTTATACATATTTCTATAGGATTACGTGCTTAAATGTTAAAGCATATCTGACGATAGCTGTACGTCGAAGTGTGCTTGTTATTGCAAGTTGAATATACGTAAAAACGATTCTAAAACTTATTTTAATTTATCGCTCACGTTACTTTTTGTCGATGTTTGAGGAAAGATGGTTCACTACTCTAGAAATACAATTAAGTAAAAAATAACCTTGTTCCATAAGTGTACAATTTTTAATTATGAATAAGTATATTTTTTATTTATCAATAAGTGATATTTTTACTTTTTTTAGATATATATATGTGGTGTTTTTCTTTATTCATATCTTAACTTAGTTCACAAACAGTTTTTGTATGTGCTTCATTTTACCATTTTACGATATCTTTAAGATTTAAGGCTGTTGGAAGGAGAAAATTTGCAGTGGTCTTCAAACACTTTCCCCTCCGCTGGTCAAAAATTTGGACTTATGAATTTTTTTAAAAAAACCCAGACACTTTTTCGAAAAAAGGGCTCTGGCTGACCATAGTATTTGAGATAAGGAATTTTTTAAACCTTTGTTTTACTCGAACCGGTGTTCCTACGAGCGTCAAAATGATCCCCCGTTTTGACATTGACAAATTTTCTGTAGAAGATGGCCGCCCCACGTCACCTGATCATATGGCAGGCCGGAAGTAGCGTCACCGTTACCATGGATTCCACTCGGGCTATGACAAGATGGACTCCGCACTCTGTTTACAGTCTGTCAGTTTTGATGTCGAACGTGGAGATAATTTTCTCGCTCGTGGTGAAATTGTGTTTCCCAAATTCCCTATTCCCTGCGTAGTTTGTCAAGAAATTTCCTGTATAAAAGTGTCTAGTGTCTTATAAAACAAACGGCAACGATCGTGTGAATTTGTAGTGTTAATATTTCTATGTCTCGTTTTCTTCGAAAAGTGTTCACACGCTGAGAAAAACAGGAGTTTTTCTTGTTTAATAATTCCACTATTACCCCTAATTCATAAAATTCCAGCAAGTTTCTTCAATCTTTTTATTTTTCAATCAAATTCTGGGCAATGTTTTTATCAAGCACTATACTCTGACTTGATTAAATATTGACATTGACACATTTTCTGACCCGTCTGCTACAATCTGTCAGTTTCAATGACAAATTTGAAATTAATTTTTCCACTCATGAAAATGTCTATTCGTGAAAAATTAATTTTTCCTAAATTCCTCATTCCCCAAAATTTGACAAAAAAATAATCATCATATAAAAAAGTGTCCAGTGTTTTGTAAATCGAGACACTTTTATGGAAAAAATATTTTTATTGCCAAAGTTTTTGAGATAAGGAAATTTTTCAATGTTTCTTTTATGCGAACAGGTGATCCCACGAGCTTCAAATTTATCTCCCGTTTCGACATTCACAGATTTTTTGTATAGGATGCAACATAAACATTAACATAACATAAAATGTCTATTCCTATTAAATAAATTTTTTCCAAATTCCTAATTTCCCAAACCTTGAGAAAATCATAATCATACTTTCAAGAACGATTCTACTATTAGAGTTTTATGCAACAAACGTCAAAGAACTTGTGTTATTTATAAGTCAGGTTGCATTCGAAAAGTTTTTCCTGACAGAGAAAAGCAGGTTTTTTTTCTTCTTTATCTTTTTCATTCTTCCTCTTATTTGTAAAATTCCAACAAGTTTCTATTTCTCTTTTTTCGAATAAAATTCTCGGCATTGTTTTTATCCAGCAGTCCCCTGACTTATCGACCTTATTCCACGGCAAACCAAACATTTGCCACATATTTCACAATTTTTTCTTTTTTAATCAAGAGATTTGTCCGGAAAAAATCTCTGTGTTGCCAAACTTTGTGCAATAACGAATTTTTCTACATGTTTCTTTTCTACGAAGAGATTAGAGTTCCGAAGAAGTAATATTACTTGGAGAACGGTAATGAGAACGAGAATATAACCGGGAATATAACTGACCAAAATTCTAATAAAGAATTTATAAGAATTTAAGTTTTTTATTTATTTATCAAATTAAGTCAAATTTTCTCAATCAAAATATGAAAATAGAATCTATAGTGTAATTCTTATTAATAATGATTTGAATTTCAATTATGTTAATAGTAATATGTATTTTAATTATTTTATCTTCGACAATTTTATTTATTTATTTAACCACATGTACGGGCGACAAAAATACCCTTTTACAAAAAAAAAGATTAGAACCTTAAAATTAAAATAACAAAATTATAAAAAATCCGCTTCTGATTACAATATTAATCCTAAGCACGCATTTCAATGTCTCCCATGAGCTGTTCGGCAGCGTATAAAAAGTTCCTATTATTATTGTCTTCAAGTAAATTTGTACTTTAACAAAACATTCTCGATGGAACAAGGACTATTGTTACTTATAGAACACCGTTTAGTTGCTACATACATACCACCGTCGAGCAAAGTTGAACTAATATTAAAACATCATAATTAAACAAATATAATTTACATTCTCCAATACTGTAATTGAGAATCATTTCCGAAAGAAAAAAGAATAAAAACATAACTGGTAGTACACGACTCATAGACATCAAATCTGAATAAGCGCTGGAATACGTAGGAGAGAGAATTATTATTCGGAGAAGAGACAGCAGAAGAGTTCGTCACATAACAGTGCTGACTAATATATTAGGAATTACAGATAGTCTTGTGATCCCAGGAACTCCCCGGCGATAAGAGATCTTCACTCTAGTTTCTCCGTTTTGTATGCAAGTCCGAATTTGGTTTTTCAGCTCTGCTATGTCCTCTAATTGTTGCTTGGTTTTGTCGAAAGTCAACCAATATCCTTTCAGATTCGACAAAGTTGTTTTCTTCTTGGTCAAAAGAAATTCTCGATGAAACGCATGTGCTAATTGTTGTGTTTCGAATGTCAATCTTAGAGGGCGGGGTTTCTGACGTTTCTGCGAGAATAATCCTAATCTTGATATCTGAGTGTGTGTATATGGATCGAGAGAGAAGGCATTACCAAATATTTGAGAGAGACATATTTTACTATTAGCTGGAGAATTTACATCAACTTCAGAAGGAGAGACATCCTGCTCAGGAACACCAAATAGCATTAAGTTGTTCCTTCGCATAGTCCTGTCCTCAATCTCTTTTATGCATTTACTTGAAAGGTTTTTTGTAGAATTTAATACTGACTTTACTTGCGAATTAAAATCTTTAATCGTACCTTCAACTGCTGCCATTCTTTGTGAAAGATCATCAATTCTAATTTCAGAAGTCTCGATTCTTGTACTATGATTGTCCAACTTTGCAGATAAACCATCCATTTTTACAGAAATTCCAGCAAGATGAGCAGTCAAGGTTTTATTAATAATAAGTTCAATACTATTTAAAAATGGTACAGAAGAAGTTAATCCAGAAGCAGTAGGATCTGGAGCTAACAGCTGTGCATTCGAAGTTGACCCACAATCATTAATAATAGTTTCCACCTCAGACGAAATCAAATTTAAACTATTCGGTTCTGGACTAACATTGCGTGACCTTGAACCACAGCATTTCACGTAGCACCCGTTATCAAGTAACCCCACTAGTTCCGCACAAGCAGGATGATACTTAGTAGAACAACCCGGGCAGGATGGAACACTAGCTGAAACACCTTTCTTGCACTTGCCACAAATTAATAAATTAACCTTAGGTTAATTTATAAACCTTAGGTTTATTTTTACAACATTTTTAAAAAATTTTCTCCGTTTAGGTATTTTTGATATTTTTTTTTGGTATTTGTCTCTGTTCTTTTTAGGATTTTCTTTAATTTTCTTCTTTTTATAAAAATTATTTAATATTATATTACACAGTTTTCTTATTTATACATTCATTAAACTTTTTATTACGTTAATTTTAATAATTATTTATATACTTTTAAAAGTAAATACACTTATTTTTTTGTAAATTTATTCAATTTCTTTTCACATCTTGTCTATTTCTTGAGAGTTTTTTTACAAACTTACTTACTTATTCTTTTTTATTTTTTACATTTTTTACAGTTTGTTAGATTAAGAAAAAAACATTTCTCCATTTTCTTCCTGTTCATTTAATTTTTTTGATATTACACTATTTTTTTAGTCCTTTCTTGCGTTTTAATTATTTCTTTAATTTTTACGTTATGTATAAAATATTTATCGAATGCTCTGTTTATTTAATTTTAAAAAATTAAAAGAAACACTTATTTCAGTTCCTATACAATATCTATTTCCCATCTCCTCTGTAAGTCGGGTTGCATTCTTCTGATAAACTAAATAAGCTCTACTGTTTTTCCTTTAACTCTTAGATTTTAAAAAATATTTAAATTGTTTAGAAATTATTAATGCATGATTTACAATAAATAATGTACTTGTTGCATTTGAATGGTTTAAATTATTTTAAATGCGTCTTTTCAATACAGCTAATTACACTTGAAATAACAAACAACTTTTATTTTTTGTACAAAGTTAGCAAAATTATGTTTGGAACTTGACATTAATTTTTTATATTAAATTTTTACAATTAATATCTAAACATTTAATTTTATAAATAGGTTGATTAATATAATGAATATAATGTACGCCTGTCTATAATTTCAAAGGCGGCACCGTGTGAATTATAGTACCCGAAAATGCCGTATCAGAACAGCGCACGACATACTATATTCTGCTACATTGTTTGACATTTTCATTGATGAAATTGAAAAAAATTTACTTTTCTCGAGAGATTGACGCGGTTTAAAAACTCAAATACCAAAAACAAAAGAAGTGAAAAAGTGCTAATTAAATTTAAATTTACACTACGATGACCATTTGCGGAAAAAGTGTCGGATTTTGCCGAAAAAAATTGTCAAAGTCCGAATCAATGAGTGAAGTGTCAACTGATTTTGTATTTCCTCGAGAGATTGACGCGGTTTAAAAACTCAAATGCCAGAGGCATTACCAAATATTTGAGAGAGACATATTTTACTATTAGCTGGAGAATTTACATCAACTTCAGAAGGAGAGACATCCTGCTCAGGAACACCAAATAGCATTAAGTTGTTCCTTCGCATAGTCCTGTCCTCAATCTCTTTTATGCATTTACTTGAAAGGTTTTTTGTAGAATTTAATACTGACTTTACTTGCGAATTAAAATCTTTAATCGTACCTTCAACTGCTGCCATTCTTTGTGAAAGATCATCAATTCTAATTTCAGAAGTCTCGATTCTTGTACTATGATTGTCCAACTTTGCAGATAAACCATCCATTTTTACAGAAATTCCAGCAAGATGAGCAGTCAAGGTTTTATTAATAATAAGTTCAATACTATTTAAAAATGGTACAGAAGAAGTTAATCCAGAAGCAGTAGGATCTGGAGCTAACAGCTGTGCATTCGAAGTTGACCCACAATCATTAATAATAGTTTCCACCTCAGACGAAATCAAATTTAAACTATTCGGTTCTGGACTAACATTGCGTGACCTTGAACCACAGCATTTCACGTAGCACCCGTTATCAAGTAACCCCACTAGTTCCGCACAAGCAGGATGATACTTAGTAGAACAACCCGGGCAGGATGGAACACTAGCTGAAACACCTTTCTTGCACTTGCCACAAATTAATAAATTAACCTTAGGTGACATTTGTGCAGGAGAATAATTATAAAGTCACGCGCAAAAGTTTGAGGTTATGTCCACCACACAAAATTCTGCAATTATTATCTTCAATTTTTTATCATTTTCATTATTTATCTGAATTAATTTACTAAATTTTTAATTACTTTCATCATATATCAATTATTTCCTTCCATTTGTAATTACTATTTATATTTTGTAAAATTATTTTTCAAGTTTTTTAATCATTTTTCTCAAAATTTAATTATTTTCATTTTTTTTTCATAATTTTCCAGTTTTTTCATTAATTTTCCTAAATTTTAATTATTTTTAGCTTTCTTTAATTCTTTTAATCATTTATTAATTTATTCTCATTTTTTTCTATGTATTTCTCAGATTTTCAAGTATTTTCCTCAAAATTTAATTATTATTGCTTATTTAAATGAAAATTCTGCAGTTTTCTCAATTATTTATTTCAAAATTAAATTATTTTTTCAATCTATCATCATTTTATTTAATAATTCAATTATTTTCTTAAGGCCGTTGGAGACACAGAGTCCGCAGAGAATCTGTAGGGGGGAGCAGTGGTTCTCAAAGACTGTCCCCATGCGTTTTGAAGACTTAGGAATTTTTCGCGACAAAGTCCAACACTTTTCCCACAAAAGAACATCGTACTGCAAATTCTATTGAAATAAAGATTCAGAAAAATACTTACTTTTAAAAAATCAAGTATTTCCTGAGCTTTAGTGTCTCGAGGAAATTCGTGTGATGAAAACAACCTCCAATGATGTTCCATGTTTGGCAATTTTTTCCAATAAAACCAGACACTTTTTCCGAAAATGAAAATCGTAGTGAAAATTTAAATTTAATTAGCACTTTTTCACTTATTTTGTTTTTGGCATATGAGTTTTTAAATCACGTCAGTCTCTCGAGGAAATACAAAATCACTTGACACTTCACCCACTGATTCCCACTTTGACAATTTTTTTCGGCAAAATCCGACACTTTTTCCACAAATGGTCATCGTAGTGAAAATTTAATTTTAACTAGCACTTTTTCACTTATTTTGTTTTTGGCATTTGAGTTTTTAAACCGCGTCAATCTCTCGAGGAAATACAAAATCAGTTGACACTTCACTCATTGATTCGGACTTTGACAATTTTTTCCGTCAAAACCCGACACTTTTTCCGCAAATGGTCATCGTAGTGTAAATTTAAATTTAATTAGCACTTTTTCACTTCTTTTGTTTTTGGTATTTGAGTTTTTAAACCGCGTCAATCTCTCGAGAAAAGTAAATTTTTTTCAATTTCATCAATGAAAATGTCAAACAATGTAGCAGAATATAGTATGTCGTGCGCTGTTCTGATACGGCATTTTCGGGTACTATAATTCACACGGCGCCGCCTTTGAAATTATAGACAGGCGTACATTATATTCATTATATTAATCAACCTATTTATAAAATTAAATGTTTAGATATTAATTGTAAAAATTTAATATAAAAAATTAATGTCAAGTTCCAAACATAATTTTGCTAACTTTGTACAAAAAATAAAAGTTGTTTGTTATTTCAAGTGTAATTAGCTCTATTGAAAAGACGCATTTAAAATAATTTAAACCATTCAAATGCAACAAGTACATTATTTATTGTAAATCATGCATTAATAATTTCTAAACAATTTAAATATTTTTTAAAATCTAAGAGTTGAAGGAAAAACAGTAGAGCTTATTTAGTTTATCAGAAGAATGCAACCCGACTTACAGAGGAGATGGGAAATAGATATTGTATAGGAACTGAAATAAGTGTTTCTTTTAATTTTTTAAAATTAAATAAACAGAGCATTCGATAAATATTTTATACATAACGTAAAAATTAAAGAAATAATTAAAACGCAAGAAAGGACTAAAAAAATAGTGTAATATCAAAAAAATTAAATGAACAGGAAGAAAATGGAGAAATGTTTTTTTTTTAATCTAACAAACTGTAAAAAATGTAAAAAATAAAAAAGAATAAGCAAGTAAGTTTGTAAAAAAACTCTCAAGAAATAGACAAGATGTGAAAAGAAATTGAATAAATTTACAAAAAAATAAGTGTATTTACTTTTAAAAGTATATAAATAATTATTAAAATTAACGTAATAAAAAGTTTAATGAATGTATAAATAAGAAAACTGTGTAATATAATATTAAATAATTTTTATAAAAAGAAGAAAATTAAAGAAAATCCTAAAAAGAACAGAGACAAATACCAAAAAAAAATATCAAAAATACCTAAACGGAGAAAAATTTTTAAAAATGTTGTAAAAATAATAAATTATAATATAAAAATGAAAGTAAAATCTCTTAAAAATCTTGTAAGAATATTACCAAAGGAAGGATTATTGTGAATATGGAAATTAATTAATATTATTGAATTAAGATGCATTGAAATTTAAATTAATTTAAATTTAAAAGTTGGTACAAATTGGAATATGAGTTCATTGACGTTTGGAATTTATATAACTTTTAATGACTTGAAGATATACAAATCTAATATTATTTTTTGATAACTTGATACCAAAAATTTGTAAATTGTAGGTATTTTGATCATCTGTATTAATACAATTTTTTAAATTTTATAACGAATAAAATATTGAAATTTTCAAGATTTATCCACAAATTTCTGTTTTTTTTATGATTTGCGATACTTTACATGCAATATTGGACATCCGGAGAATTGAAAAGTTTTTTTTTCATTTAAATCAATAACAGCCCTGTTTATAGATTACATTTATTTTATTTATTTCAAGCAATCTATACATATATCTTTGATGAATAATTTGATCTCTGTTTCCGAACTTCTATGTAAGTCGGGTTGCCTTCTTTCTCTGCACTAAATAAACCATAAGGATTTATGATGTAACTCTTAGTATTTGAGAAATAATTTAGCAAAAAAAAAGATAAAATTTTTTCCTACATAAATTTTAATTTGTTAATTTTAAATTATGCAATTCTTTATTACAATATTAAATATAATAAACAAATTAATAATGTTCTAAAACAAGTATTAAAGTAAATTTCTTATTTCTTCAAAATAAAAGAGAGAATTTTTGTTACATAATATAAATATTATATAATTTTTTTTTAATAGATTGAATGTTTTAAAAATAAAATAAATTAGTTCAAAAATGATATTAGATTAAACTACATATCTTTTAAAAATAAAATGTAAGAAACTACTTGGTAAATAAATTATATTTACTTATTTAATTTCAAATCATACATTTTTTAAACCACGTTTTTTTTCTTATAAAAAAAGAGATATACATTTGTCTGTGTAGCATAAAATACATACAATTTATTGACAACATTTTCAGAAAAAGCTGTCTCAAATTCGACCAATTCAGATGAAAATTCTAAACATGACAGTTAAATTTCAAAAATATTTGTTAACATGCCCAAGTTATTAAATATTTAACAAAAAAGATCTATAAAAACGATTTAGCTTTCAAGAAAGTGCTTATTGAATTTAAATTAATTTAAATTTCAATGCATCTTGTAATAGCCATCAGTAAACCTAGGGCTAACGTTGTCAAAATTCGCTACTGGGCCCACGTGACATGCAGGGTAACCACATGACAGGGAGGATAGAGGATCTACGTGGAATGAGCAGAACCGACCGGCTCAGTTGGAGTTCTCATTCCTCCTTGGGACTGTGTTTCCTGGTTGTTGATTTCTAATCAGTGGATTAGCAAATATTGTACAAAAAACGGGGACGCCCGGGTAAGAGGACCATATCTATACTAACTACTAGGAATTTCGCAGCCGGAAGGAGCTTGGTGGATTTCCTGGTAGCCGTTTCATCGTGAGATTGAAAAATTGTATTTGTCTTATTTATACAGTTTCTAAAGAACTTTAAATTTGCTAGAGCATTTAGCGAAATATTATATTGCATTGTGGGGGTATGCGGATTTGAATGTGCGATTGTGTGTTGGTAAAGTACAGCCTATAGTCAAGCCGATATTCGAACTGGGCATTGTAAATTATCGTAACGCAGAATCAATCGTGGATTCGTACGTTCTCATTTATGTAAATTATTAAATTGTCTTAATTATTGTTAATGAATTTGTAGGGAAACTTGTGGCTTTAATAAATTTGATAATATGTCTCATAATAAGACTATATATCGTTCCTTAGACAATTTACAAATGGCGCTCAACGATCAATTTAAACCCTGTTGTTCCTCGTCGCAAAAAGAAATTGGGAAAAATGTCGAAAACGGGGAGCACAATAAAAATAATAGTGTTGCGAATCCTAATGATTTAATGGAAAAATTAGATGGAATGATGTCCGCGATAAAAGATGCGTTTGTAAGTTTAAAAGATATGCAAACTAGTAAATTTAATGGGTATGACAGTAAACAAAAAAATGTGGCAAAGATTGACATGGCAATTCCTCAATTTTATGATGAGTATCAAGATAATCCGGTTGAATTTTTAGATAATTTAAAACAGTATCTGGAGATAAAAAATATACCCGAGGAATGTGAATCATTAATTATTAAATCAGCATTTAAGGGGAGAGCACAAGCATGGTTTATGGCAAATAATAATAAATGGAGTAATTTTGAGGATTTCGAAATGGATTTTTTAGCTGAATTTTTTTCTATCGAGTTTCGAACTGAGATGACGGATTCTTGGAGAGATAGGCGTTTTGCGAGAGCTGATGGGACATTCGTTAATTACTTTTATCAGCAAATAAGACAAGCATGTTATTTAGAGCCACCATTGGCTGATTATTCCAGAAACTTTGCAATAATTAGACAATTACCGCGTAAAGTTCAAGATTCCATGGCGGCAGTAGACTTGTCGGATACGAATAATGTCGCAAGAACCCTCGCGTGGTTGGATGGAACCGAGAGAAACGAAACTGGGTATCGTAATCGAAATCGTGAAACTAAATGGAATCGCGAAAACGATCAAAGAGTTATAACATCAAATAATATTAAAAGCGAGAAACTTTATAATCAGTCGTTAAATAATAAAAATTTTGTGGAAAATAGGGAATATAAAAATGAAAATAATCCGGAAAGAAACCAAGTAAATCGTGTAGATTATAGAGATAGGGGAGAAAGAGAGAGATATAGGAACGATGGAGAGAGAAAAAGGGACAGCTACGATCAAAGCTGGAGAGAGAGAGAGAGTTATAGAAACGATGGAGAGGGAAAAAGAGATAATTATGATAGATATAGGCAAGAGAGAGAGGGCCATAAGAATGATAAAGGAAAGAGTAGTGATAGTCGCGAAGAATTTAGACAGAATTGGAGACTACGGGAGTATAATTGCGGTGACGTAAACGAAAGAAAAGATAATAATTGGAGAAAAGAAGATCGGAAATTTAACAGAGACGAAAATGAGATGCGTAATCGAAGTGATAATAGGACGGGTAGACAATATCAAAATGAAAATAAATACGTGAGAACAATGGATAAAGGCCATAGAGTAGCAGCGATACAAAATGAGAATTTTGAAAACAATGACGATTCGAATGAGGATATTAATTCCGAAATAGAAGAAATTTTTGATAAGCGTGATTTAAATTAGAGAGCGACTGTAAAAAAGGTCCCTTTACATGTCGTTGGATAGGGAGTATTATGGAGGACCTAGCGGATGATGTAGAAGGGAAAGTATGTGAAAAAACAATATTAGATCATAAATTAATTAAATATAGATGCCCGTTAATTAACGTAAAATATAAAAATATCGAGAGTAAAGCCGTGATTGATACAGGATCCGAGGTCGATTGTGTCTCCGAGGAAATTTTTGAAAAAATAAACTCATCAGAGATATCAGTATTACCGGTTTCTAACGTAAAATTGCTGAGTGCATTCGGGGGTAAATCTTACATAATAAAAAAACAGATAATGATTAAAATAAAAATTGATAAGCAGGAAATTGTATCGACCTTTTTAGTTGTACCAAAGCTGAATTTTGAATTTATTTTTGGGACAAATTGGTGCGCTGAAAATCGGCTTGATATAAAATATTCCAATAATACAGTAGTGATAAATAATCAAATATTTCGAGAACCTATAGTGACCTTCAAACAAAAGCAGGAAAATATTGAATTAAAATTTAAAGATAAAGTAAATTCAAATAGACTGGAAAGTGAGTGCGATAAAATGAAAGAGACAAAGACAACGCAAGTAGATATAATAAATGGAATCGAAATTATAAAAGTAAATAGAAATAAAGACTCGGAATTTACAACGCCGGTAAATATTAATAAAGTAAATAGTGAAAGAGAAATAAAATCTACGGTATTAAATAAAAATAATAAAATAACTCAAGAAAATAAAGAGTTAAGACGAGTTTTTACTATTGGGGCGGGGGATGAAGAAAATATAGATTCAGATAAAGCTTTTGATAAAAAAATAAAAAATTCGATAGAGCAGGCAAATGATTTATCGGAGGACAAGAAAATAAAATTATTTCAGCTTATAAAAAAATATAAAATGATTTTCTCCGATGAACCAGGATGTATAAAAAACTACGAACATGAAATAAGATTAAAAAATAAAAAAGCGATAATAAAAAAAAGTTACCCCGTACCGATCGCGAAAAGAGACAAAGTTAGAGAGAAATTATCGGAATTAGAGCGATTGGGAATAATTGAGAAAGCAATAAGTGATTATAGAAACCCTCTTAGGATAGTAGAAAAAAATAACGGCGAAATAAGAATATGTTTGGACGCGAGATATCTAAACGAAGTTATTGAATCGGAGCATGATGGACCTCCAGATATTGACGATATCTTACAAAAATATGAGGGTATGAAAGTTTTTAGTACTACGGATCTACCTCAGGGTTTTTTTCAGGTTCCATTAAAAAAAGAATCGCGGAAATATACTGCTTTTACATTCGAAGGAAGAGCGTATCAATTTTGCAGGGTCCCATTTGGCATAAAAACCGCAAGTAACGGATTTGTTAGGGCACTAAATACAGTTTTCGACGAAGAAGTTAGAGAATTTTGTACAATATATGTTGACGACATATTAATAACTTCAGAGAATTTTGACGAACATATGACTCATTTAGAAATTATTTTCGAGAAAATAAAAGAATCAGGACTGACGATAACCCTTAATAAATCATTTTGGTGTAAAAAAGAAGTAAAATTTTTGGGTTTTATTCTAACACCCGAAGCTATTATGCCAGACCCAGAAAAATTAAAAGCAATTTTAGACATTCCTCCTCCAAAAAATCGATCAGAACTACAGGGAATAATGGGGATGTGTGGTTATTACAGGAGATTTGTAAAAAAGCATTCAGATTTTATAGATCCATTTCGCGAATTATTGAGCGCGAAAAATAAGTTTAAGTGGGAGGAGAAACATGATGAATGTTTTAAAAAATTAAAAGAAAATTTTCTTTGCACAGTCCCGTTAGCACATTATGATCTTAAAAAACCTTTTTGCCTGCAAACAGATGCAAGCAAGAAGGGAATAAGCGCGATCTTATTTCAACTCGATGATGAGGGATGTGAGAGGATTATCGCAATTGTTAGTAGATGTTTAACACCCTATGAAATAAACTATACGGTGACTGAAATTGAGTTATTGGCGGTGGTGTCGGGTCTGATAAAATTGCAAAAGTATCTTCTTGGATCAAGTTTTAAGATATATACTGACCATTTGGCTTTGACGTTTTTGTTAAGAACTCAATTTTACAATTCGAGGTTAGCCAGATGGTCCTTGTTGATTTCAAATTTTTCGTTCGAAATGATTCATTGTAAGGGAATTGATAACGTCGCCGCGGATTACTTGAGTAGAGTCGTGGTAGGGAAAAACGAAGATATAAATCAAAAACAATTAATTGTAGCAAAAACGAATAAAATAAAAAATAAAGAAATAGTTAAAATAAATAAAAATGAAAAACAGTTAATAACAATGATAAAAAATCTAGCAAAATCTCAACATACAATCTTAGAAACAAAAAAAATATATGAAGATTTAAAGGAAGTAAAAGAGATAAAAGATTATTACATAAAAAATGACATAATTTTTCATAAAACTAAAAATTTTGATAAAGGGCGCGCGTTAGTACCGAAAAATATAAAAAACGAGTTAATTGACTTAATGCATGCGCAGATTGGTCATGCAGGAATTCAAAAAACATCAAAATTTATAGGGGAAAATTTATATTGGAAAAATCAAAAACGGGATATAAAAAAGCGAATTAAGACATGCGATCTATGCCAAAGAACGAAACATTTGAACATTGCGATGGAGGGCAAATTTCAGTCCATACTTCCAAAGAATCCGAATGAAATGATCGCAGTCGATTTCTACGGTCCATTGCCAGCCTCGCGAGCAGGTACAAAGTTTCTATTTGTGATTAAGGACTTATTTTCAAAATTGACTACGCTTTATCCGATAAAGGCTGCTAATACAAAAATATGTTTAAAAAAATTGATTAGTGACTACTTCGTAAAAAAAGGGAAGCCGGCAAGAATACTGTCTGACCATGGGACACAATTTACGTCCCATAAATGGAAAGAGACTTTAAATAGTTTTGGGGTGGAAGTTTGCTTTTCAAGCATTCGTCATCCTCAGTCGAATCCCGTCGAAAGGACAATGCGAGAACTCGGTAGATTTTTTCGTGCATATTGCTCATCGCGACATACCAATTGGTTAGATTACGTAGATAAAATCGAAAATTGGATAAATATAGTGGTTAATGATTCCACGGGAATGTCTCCATATGCTGTTCATTTCGGGAAAAATCCTAAAGATAAGATTGCAGAAATATTGCAAATAGACAATCAATTGTTAATACCACGGGAGATTCAACTTGAAAATGTGAGGAACAGAACAAAAAAGAAAGCAGAATTACGATCAAACCAGCAGAAAAAAATATCAAAAATTGTATTAAATGCAGGTGACCTGGTTTTATTAAAAGTCCCTCATATTTCCAAGGCTGAAAATAAAGAGACCCATAAGTTTTTTCACATTTTTTTCGGTCCATACAAAATAAAAAGGGAAGTTAACAAAAATGCATTTGAGTTGGTGTCTGTGGAAAACGAAAGCGAAGTAAAAGGGATTTATAATAGAAAGGACCTTAGAAAATATTATTCTAGGCAGGGATAAAAAATCTTAGTTGGACAGAGTAAATCAGTAAAGTATTAAAAAATAAAATAAAATAAAGTTTTCGCCATCTTTCCTAAAAATAAAGCAAATTGTATATGTACATGTAAAATAAAAAAAAAATAAATAAAAAAAAAAAAGGATGAATAAATAATGATAAATGGGAAAAGAACATATGACTGAGTGAATGTAATTAAAAAGTAGATATAAAATCGACATGCAAATAGAGACATTAGAGAAACTGTGGTAGATGTACAATGATAATGTATGAATTAGGAAATATTCCAGCATAGATGTGGCTCACGAAGATCACATAAGGGAAGACGATAATCAGCATAAATAATGTCAGGACAGGCGACATATGCACATTGGAGCCATTTTTGATTTTTTCAACCTGGGATAGAAAAAATTCAAAAAGGGGGATCTTGTAATAGCCATCAGTAAACCTAGGGCTAACGTTGTCAAAATTCGCTACTGGGCCCACGTGACATGCAGGGTAACCACATGACAGGGAGGATAGAGGATCTACGTGGAATGAGCAGAACCGACCGGCTCAGTTGGAGTTCTCATTCCTCCTTGGGACTGTGTTTCCTGGTTGTTGATTTCTAATCAGTGGATTAGCAAATATTGTACAAAAAACGGGGACGCCCGGGTAAGAGGACCATATCTATACTAACTACTAGGAATTTCGCAGCCGGAAGGAGCTTGGTGGATTTCCTGGTAGCCGTTTCATCGTGAGATTGAAAAATTGTATTTGTCTTATTTATACAGTTTCTAAAGAACTTTAAATTTGCTAGAGCATTTAGCGAAATATTATATTGCATTGTGGGGGTATGCGGATTTGAATGTGCGATTGTGTGTTGGTAAAGTACAGCCTATAGTCAAGCCGATATTCGAACTGGGCATTGTAAATTATCGTAACGCAGAATCAATCGTGGATTCGTACGTTCTCATTTATGTAAATTATTAAATTGTCTTAATTATTGTTAATGAATTTGTAGGGAAACTTGTGGCTTTAATAAATTTGATAATATGTCTCATAATAAGACTATATATCGTTCCTTAGACAATTTACAATTTATTTATTTATTTATTTATTTATTTATTTATTTCATAGCCCATAGCCAGAGAAGGTAATTATTGGGCACAACATTCAAAATACAAAAAAACAATATAAAAATATTACATGGTAGATTAGTCAATACGTAGAATTGATCTAGTAACAAGATCAATAAATCTTGACGGAGAGATATTGAACAAATCTATTACACGGTTTTTTATAGAGACAATCTCATTCAATTTTTCCGACATTTTGTACATAGGTGCTCGGTAGCCAATAGGAACGGAAGGTAAGTCGTTGTAAAAAGGTATATAACTCCGAGTGCCAAAACAAGGTACTCTAAAATTTAACATGGCAAGTAAATTAGGAGCATTGATCAGATTATTAACTGATCTGGTGGTTGAATTAGAAACAATAGAACGTAAATAATCAGAGAAACAAGGCACATTGAAATCGCCTAAAATTAAAAGTTTAGATTTTAATAAATATGCTTGCCCCTGAAAATAATCTAGAATTTTACAAAAAAGGCCAGTTTTCAAAGATGGTGGAATGTACAATAGTAAAACAAAAAGATTGGTCTGTGAAAAAGTGATTTGAACAGCGACGTAGCTCACAAACTCGGCCAGTTCACTTGGTAAATGCAACTGAATAGAAGAAGAATGAAGAGATGAAGATATAGCTAAGAGAACACCTCCGCCTCGGCGGGAGGGGCGCTCATTTCGAAACAAAGAAAAATTATTTGGTAGAAAATAATCGGAAATACTAGTCGAAGATGTGAGCCACGTTTCAGTTAAGGCAATTACACTGTAGTTAAGCAAATCAGGAAAATTAATAATATTTAATAGTTTGGTATTCAAACCCCTGACGTTTTGATAAAAAAAATTCAACTTGGTGGTACAGGTGGAGCGTTGTTGACGGGTGGTGGTGCCGAGATGATCTTCGGAGTCCCGTTGATATATCGAAGGATTAAATTCGATTCTCCTAGACGCAGTCTCTCCTGAAGTTGAATCTTGGCAAGTTTGAATAAATTTTGTTGGCTCCTGGTCCGGTCTGCAGTTAATACGATGTTCTTGAACTGGGGAGTATCTCGTAACGTG
Organism: Ganaspis brasiliensis; assembly: GCA_037103525.1. NCBI lineage: Eukaryota > Metazoa > Arthropoda > Insecta > Hymenoptera > Figitidae > Ganaspis > Ganaspis brasiliensis. Next base: position 124,209 of record JAZKLR010000538.1, on the reverse strand, counting down.
ATTTGAGATACCCTCGCCGCCTCCAGGATGTTCTTTGCATGGTCCGGGTTTCTGCACAGTATCTTTATTGGACGAGGTTTATTTTTTTCAATAGTAAATTTGCCAATTCGAAAGAACTTTATTTGATCAAAAGAGATATCAGATGGAGAAATAATATTGAAGAGATCAAAAATACTTTCATTATCTTTTACGACATCAAAATCACTATTAGAAATGGCCTCAGGTAAACCAAAAACAACCAAATTAGATTTGGCCTTGAAACGTAATTCAAACTCGTCAAGAGTGCACTCACTTGATTGTTTGTTGACGAGAGCAACGGTGCGATCCAACTTAATGTTGACATCAGATAAGTTTTTTTCAACGGATGCCACTCTGGATCGATTGTTCCTGATGTCATCTTCTATTTTACCCAATCTTATGTCCAATTTATCAAAACCAGAGGAAACCTGAGATGCCAATGCTCTGATGTCATTCGAGAGAGATTGAAAGTCACATGTAGAACTTGAAGGATTTGGAGAAAGAGAACGATCGTTAGTAGTCCCACTTGTAGTTCCACAGCACTTGATGTAACTTCGATCAGGATTACACTTGGTCTTACCCGCACAACTGCGGTGAAAAGCAGATCCACAGCCAGGACAAAATACACCATCCTTTACCTTACTATTACACACAGCACACGAGCTACCCGGCGGCATGATTCAAAAAGTCAAGTAAAAGGGTTACGTGAAAAGTAAACACGGCCCTGATCAGCAAGTGTGAATATGTATGAGTATATGATAACTCACTCAGGTGGTAGTCGATATTTTCAGGATGGGTAGTACACTCGTAAATGAAAAAGTTTAAAAAGTCGTTATTAATCACTCATTATGCAATAAAAATCCAAAAATCACCAAAGACACTGTTCACTGATAAAACCCGCATTATTGAATCTTAATTCAATAATATTAATTAATTTCCATATTCACAATAATCCTTCCTTTGGTAATATTCTTACAAGATTTTTAAGAGATTTTACTTTCATTTTTATATTATAATTTATTATTTTTACAACATTTTTAAAAATTTTTCTCCGTTTAGGTATTTTTGATATTTTTTTTTGGTATTTGTCTCTGTTCTTTTTAGGATTTTCTTTAATTTTCTTCTTTTTATAAAAATTATTTAATATTATATTACACAGTTTTCTTATTTATACATTCATTAAACTTTTTATTACGTTAATTTTAATAATTATTTATATACTTTTAAAAGTAAATACACTTATTTTTTTGTAAATTTATTCAATTTCTTTTCACATCTTGTCTATTTCTTGAGAGTTTTTTTACAAACTTACTTACTTATTCTTTTTTATTTTTTACATTTTTTACAGTTTGTTAGATTAAGAAAAAAACATTTCTCCATTTTCTTCCTGTTCATTTAATTTTTTTGATATTACACTATTTTTTTAGTCCTTTCTTGCGTTTTAATTATTTCTTTAATTTTTACGTTATGTATAAAATATTTATCGAATGCTCTGTTTATTTAATTTTAAAAAATTAAAAGAAACACTTATTTCAGTTCCTATACAATATCTATTTCCCATCTCCTCTGTAAGTCGGGTTGCATTCTTCTGATAAACTAAATAAGCTCTACTGTTTTTCCTTCAACTCTTAGATTTTAAAAAATATTTAAATTGTTTAGAAATTATTAATGCATGATTTACAATAAATAATGTACTTGTTGCATTTGAATGGTTTAAATTATTTTAAATGCGTCTTTTCAATAGAGCTAATTACACTTGAAATAACAAACAACTTTTATTTTTTGTACAAAGTTAGCAAAATTATGTTTGGAACTTGACATTAATTTTTTATATTAAATTTTTACAATTAATATCTAAACATTTAATTTTATAAATAGGTTGATTAATATAATGAATATAATGTACGCCTGTCTATAATTTCAAAGGCGGCGCCGTGTGAATTATAGTACCCGAAAATGCCGTATCAGAACAGCGCACGACATACTATATTCTGCTACATTGTTTGACATTTTCATTGATGAAATTGAAAAAAATTTACTTTTCTCGAGAGATTGACGCGGTTTAAAAACTCAAATACCAAAAACAAAAGAAGTGAAAAAGTGCTAATTAAATTTAAATTTACACTACGATGACCATTTGCGGAAAAAGTGTCGGGTTTTGACGGAAAAAATTGTCAAAGTCCGAATCAATGAGTGAAGTGTCAACTGATTTTGTATTTCCTCGAGAGATTGACGCGGTTTAAAAACTCAAATGCCAATAACAAAATAAGTGAAAAAGTGCTAGTTAAAATTAAATTTTCACTACGATGACCATTTGTGGAAAAAGTGTCGGATTTTGCCGAAAAAAATTGTCAAAGTGGGAATCAGTGGGTGAAGTGTCAAGTGATTTTGTATTTCCTCGAGAGACTGACGCGATTTAAAAACTCATATGCCAAAAACAAAATAAGTGAAAAAGTGCTAATTAAATTTAAATTTTCACTACGATTTTCATTTTCGGAAAAAGTGTCTGGTTTTATTGGAAAAAATTGCCAAACATGGAACATCATTGGAGGTTGTTTTCATCACACGAATTTCCTCGAGACACTAAAGCTCAGGAAATACTTGATTTTTTAAAAGTAAGTATTTTTCTGAATCTTTATTTCAATAGAATTTGCAGTACGATGTTCTTTTGTGGGAAAAGTGTTGGACTTTGTCGCGAAAAATTCCTAAGTCTTCAAAACGCATGGGGACAGTCTTTGAGAACCACTGCTCCCCCCTACAGATTCTCTGCGGACTCTGTGTCTCCAACGGCCTTAACTTTAAAATTTTATAATCAATTTTTAACTATTTTCCCCACCTTTTAATTATTTTTCAATTCATTTTCTAAATTTTCAGTTATTATTCCAAATTTAGATTATTGTCTTCAATTTTCAATATTTTAAACGATTTTCTATTATTTTATTTCGCTTAAAAATAAATTACGTAATTTTTGTGAAGTTTAAATAGCTTTGTCGATACTCTCGACGTATATATCGATAGCATTCGATATATATATATATATCGTATCACCGATGTTCGATATATGATGACTACGTTCAGTCGAGTAATGCGTGTCATGTTTTGTGCATGCGTAATACGGTTCTGATAAAGGCGCCTTTAGATTGTGATATATAGATATATATACACTATATATATATATATACAGTAAGAACGCCGAACTATGAATCAGCCCCTTTATAATGTATAAGGATTGAAGACTTTACCGTCTAAAATCCTGTAAAATACAGCCCACCTTACTCACGAGCTCGCAAAAAGATATTAAACAGTACAAAATTGGCGCTGGCATCTCTTTAGGAGTGTATCATCAAAAACTCGAGTTGGGAGCAGTCAGGGTTCCAAACAAAAAAACATAACCTCAACTTTCAACGTATTTCGGGAAAAAAGTTAAAAATATAAATAATAAGAAGTGATAAGTAATAAAAAAAAGGTGAAAAGTGAGCAGAGAATAAAGGATAAATTATTGAGTGCAATAGTGTTTTAAAAATTTTTGAAAAACCGCATAAAATAAATAAAGTGTTTATGGGAAACAACTAGTGTTTATGCATAAAGAAAATGCAAATAAATAGATAAATAAATAAATACATAATGTCAGGAATAGTGCAACTCAGAAATAAAAAGTGTAGAAAACAGGAGAAACAAATTTTATGGTGTGACAAAAAAAGGAAACAAATAAAAACTGAAAAGAAAACTACTTGGATTAGCATCATGGAATGGTCCTTGACGGTAAGATAAATAAAAATACTTTACTAATAACCATTTCAAATAACTTTAACAATAATTTCTTAAGGACAGACGTGCAAAATTTTCAATTTTCATGAAAGTGAATGTCAAGCTAACCTAACAAACACTAAACATTTTAATAAACAAAAAAGAATAAATAAAAAACAATATTTTAAGAAAAGCAAAAATTCACATTTCAATTCATCTTTTTGCTAGTAATTTTCGAAAAGAATAAATTTAAACATAATAACTAAAATTTCTTTCAAGGTCTAAAACAAACAAACTGACAAATAATTGATAACAATTAATAATATTATTAATAACATCTGTTACAGCGCAAAATCAACGTCTCAAAAAGTAATTTCTAAGTAATTAGATAAATCACTTTCTTAGCTAACATATTGGCAACTTGTGTTATCGAGGATGGATTCAAAAAATATTTGCAAAACAAAGAAAAATGTTTCATATTTAACTGCTAGGAATTTTAATAAAAATACAGAAGAAAATAACACAATTCACCGTTTAAGTCAAAAAAAGAAAGCATCAACAACTACCAGACAATAATACCAGGCTATGGAATAAGATAAACAAAAAAATTAAAACATTATAAATTAATCTTAAACATTAAACAATCATATTTATCAAAGATACAAAAAATTCATAAATAACCATTTTTTCAGGTCAAAATAAGAAGAAAAAGAAACCATTTCTACACAATCACATGAAATCTACAAGTAGACGGGACCACAAACATAAAAATATAGGAAACAAGAGGAACCACGACAAACAAATCAGAAGCGAAGAACAGAGAAGAATAAAGAATACAATACAACAAATTAACTTCCTTCTTCTTGAAATTAACTTACTAAAAATTAAAAACAAAAAAAAATCTAAAAAAACGATAACAAAGGTACCAAACATTGATTTTTAAATTTACAACAATTTCAGATGTTAAAATAAATGTTTAACTTGTAAAAAAAACAAATTAAAAGAATCAAGATCCATTCCTCTATTTTTTTCAACCGGTGGTCAAAAAATTTTAATCAAAAATACTAAAAACAATATAAAAGATAACAAATATCCATTTTTTACTTTAAAATAATTCCCAGTATTAAACTGAAACTGTAACTTGTTAAAAAAAACAATTAAATAAAATTCCCATCCATTTCAATATTTTTTTCAACTGATTTTCGACAAACTTTAAACAAAAAATTCTTAAAAAACAACATAAAAGACAACAAACATTAATTTTTAACTTTAAAACAATTCGAAATATTAAACTAACTGTATAACACGTTCAAAAAACCAATAAAAAACATTTCTGATCAAATTGTCTATTTTTTTCAACTAATTTTTGAAAAAGTTAAAACAAAAAATTATAAAAACGAAACAAAAGATATCAATAATTGATCTTGTACTTTAAAACACTTCGGAATATTAAACTGACTGTAAAACATTTTCAAAAAACTAAATTAATAAAACTAACATCAATTTAACTATTTTTTTCAACTTATTTTCAAAAAAGTTGAAACAGAGAAATCTAAAAACGAAAAAAAAATATCAAAAATTGATCTTTTACTTTAAAACAAATCGAAATATAAAAATTACTGTGAAACATGTTCAAAAAACTAATTAAATAAAATTCAGATCAATTTATCTATTTTTTTCAACTTATTTTCAAAAAAGTTGAAACAGAGAAATCTAAAAACGAAAAAAAAAATATCAAAAATTGATCTTTTACTTTAAAACAAACAGGAATATTAAACTTACTGTGAAATACGTTCAAAAAACTAATTAAATAAAATTCACATCATTTTATCTATTTTTTTCAACTTATTTTCAAAAAAGTTGAAACAGAGAAATCTAAAAACGAAAAAAAAAAATATCAAAAATTGATCTTTTACTTTAAAACAAATCGGAATATAAAACTTACTGTAAAACATATTCAAAAAACTACTTAAATTAAATTTACATCATTTTATCTATTTTTTTCAACTTATTTTCAAAAAAGTTAAAACAGAGAAATCTAAAAACGAAAAAAAAGATATCAAAAATTAAATTTTTACTTTAAAACAAATCGGAATAGGAAACTTACTGTGAAACACATTCAAAAAAATAATTAAATAAAATTAACATCAATTTATCTATTTTTTTCAACTTATTTTCAAAAAAGTTAAAACAAGAAATTTTAAAAACGAAATAAAAGATATCAATAATTGATCCTTTACTTTAAAACAAATCGGAATATAAAACTGACTTTGAAACACGTTCAAAAAACTAATTAAATAAAATTCACACTGATTGCCATTTTTTTTTAACTTATTTTTGAAAAAGTTAAAACGTAAAATTCTGAAAACGATATAAAAGATATTAAAAAGTGATTTATTACATTAAATTAAATCGGAATATGAACTGACTCTGTATCAGGTTTAAAAAAAATAATGACATAAAATTCACATGTTTCCCTTTTTTTTCAACTTATATTTGAAAATGTTAAAACAAAAAATTCTAAAAACGAGATAAAAGATAACAAAAATGGATTTCATAATATAAAGTAAATCGAAATATTTAACTGACTGTGTTATTCGTTTAAGATACCAACTAAATAAAATCCACATTAATTTCCCAATTTTTTTCAACAGATTTTTGAAAAAGTTAAAACGAAAAATTCTGAAAACGATAGAGATTGATATTAAAAATTGATTTTTCACTTTACAACAAGTCGGAATAATAAACTGACTGTGTAACGTGTTAAAAAAAAAAAATTTTAAAAATCATGATAATTTTAACTATTTTTTTCAACTTCGTTTCGAATAGTTTTTAACCAAAAATTCTGAAAACAATATAAAAGATCACAAAATTTGATATTTTACTTTAAAACATTTCGGAATGTTAAAGTAACCTTCTACCTTCGTAAAAAAACATTAAAAAAAAATAATAATCAATTTATCGTTTTTTTTTAAACTGATTTTCCTACAATTTAAAACGAAAAATTGTGAAAATGATATAAATGATACTAAGAATTAATTTTTTAATTTAAATAATTTGAAATTTTGAACTGACTGTCTATCATGATTAAAATTATAATTAATAAAAATGAAGTTCAATTTAATTATTTTTTTCAACTGATTTTCGCAAAGTTTTAAACCAATAATTCTGGAAATGTTATGATATGAAAATTGAATTTGTAAGTTTTAAACAATTTGAAAGGTTCTAATGACTATTTAGCTGTTAAAAAATTCTATTAACAAAAAGTAAGATCAATTTAAATGATTTTTCTTTTGATGTTCAAATTATTTAGTACCACTTTAGTTTTTTAAACATTGTTTACAGTTAGTTTTATATTCCTGTTTGTTTTAAAGTAAAAGATCAATTTTTGATATCTTTTATTTCGTTTTTAGATTTCTCTGTTTTAACTTTTTTGAAAATAAGTTGAAAAAAATAGATAAATTGATGTGAATTTTATTTAATTTGTTTTTTGAACATGTTTTACAGTAAGTTTTATATTCCGATTTGTTTTAAAGTAAAAGATCAATTTTTGATATTTTTTTTTTCGTTTTTAGATTTCTCTGTTTTAACTGTTTTAAAACAAAGTTGAAAAAAATAGATAAAATGATGTAAATTTTATTTAATTAGTTTTTTGAACATGTTTTACAGTAAGATTTATATTCCGATTTGTTTTAAAGTAAAAGATCCATTTTTGATATTTTTTTTTTCGTTTTTAGATTTCTCTGTTTCAACTTTTTTGAAAATAAGTTGAAAAAAATAGATAAAATAATGTGAATTTAATTTAATTAGTTTTTTGAACGTCTTCCACAGTAAGTTTTATATTCCTGTTTGTTTTAAAGTAAAAGATCAATTTTTGATATCTTTTATTTCGTTTTTAGATATCTCTGTTTTAACTTTTTTGAAAATAAGTTAAAAAAAATTGGCAATCAGTGTGAATTTTATTTAATTAGTTTCTTGAACGTGTTTCAAAGTCAGTTTTATATTCCGATTTGTTTTAAAGTAAAGGATCAATTATTGATATCTTTTATTTCGTTTTTAGATTTCTCTGTTTTAACTTTTTTGAAAATAAGTTGAAAAAAATAGATAAATTGATGTGAATTTTATTTAATTAGTTTTTTGAACATGTTTCACAGTAAGTTTTATATTCCGATTTGTTTTAAAGTAAAAGATAAATTTTTGATATTTTTTTTTTTCGTTTTTAGATTTCTCTGTTTTAACTTTTTGTAAAATAAATTAAAAAAATTTATAAAATGATGTGAATTTTATTTAAGTCGTTTTTTGAATGTGTTTCACAGTAAGTTTTATATTCCGATTTGTTTTAAAGTAAAAAATCAGTTTTTGATATTTTTTTTTTCGTTTTTAGATTTCTCTGTTTCAACTTTTTTGAAAATAAATTGAAAAAAATAGATAAATTGATGTGAATTTCATTTAATTAGTTTTTTGAACATGTTTTACAGTAAGTTTTATATTCCGATTTGTTTTACAGTAAAAGATCAATTTTTGATATCTTTTTTTTCGTTTTTAGATTTCTCTGTTTTAACTTTTTTTAAAATAAGTTGAAAAAAATAGATAAATTGATGTGAATTTTATTTAATTAGTTTTTTGAACATGTTTTACAGTAAGTTTTATATTCCGATTTATTTTAAAGTAAAAGATCAATTTTTGATATTTTTTTTTCGTTTTTAGATTTCTCTGTTTCAAATTTTTTAAAAATAAGTTGAAAAAAATAGATAAAATGATGTAAATTTTATTTAATTAGTTTTTTGAACGTCTTTCACAGTAAGTTTAATATTCCTGTTTGTTTTAAAGTAAAAGATCAATTTTTGATATTTTTTTTTTCGTTTTTAGATTTCTCTGTTTCAACTTTTTTGAAAATAAGTTGAAAAAAATAGATAAATTGATCTGAATTTTATTTAATTAGTTTTTTGAACATGTTTTACAGTAAGTTTCATATTCCGAAGTGTTTTAAAGTAAAAGATCAATTTTTGATATCTTTTATTTCGTTTTTAGATTTCTCTGTTTTAACTTTTTTGAAAATAAATTGAAAAAAATAGATAAAATGATCTGAATTTTATTTAATTAGTTTTTTGAACATGTTTTACAGTAAGTTTTATATTCCGAAGTGTTTTAAAGTAAAAGATCAATTTTTGATATCTTTTATTTCGTTTTTAGATTTCTCTGTTTTAACTTTTTTGAAAATAAGTTGAAAAAAATAGATAAATTGATGTGAATTTTATTTAATTAGTTTTTTGAACGTCTTTCACAGTAAGTTTAATATTCCTGTATGTTTTAAAGTAAAAAATCAATTTTTGATATCTTTTTTTTCGTTTTTAGATTTCTCTGTTTTAACTTTCTTGAAAATAAGTTGAAAAAAATAGATAAATTGATGTGAATTTTATTTAATTAGTTTTTTGAACATGTTTTACAGTAAGTTTTATATTCCGATTTATTTTAAAGTAAAAGATCAATTTTTGATATTTTTTTTTCGTTTTTAGATTTCTCTGTTTCAAATTTTTTAAAAATAAGTTGAACAAAATAGATAAAATGATGTGAATTTTATTTAATTAGTTTTTTGAACGTCTTTCACAGTAAGTTTAATATTCCTGTTTGTTTTAAAGTAAAAGATCAATTTTTGATATTTTTTTTTTCGTTTTTAGATTTCTCTGTTTCAACTTTTTTGAAAATAAGTTGAAAAAAATAGATAAATTGATCTGAATTTTATTTAATTAGTTTTTTGAACATGTTTTACAGTAAGTTTTATATTCGATTTGTTTTACAGTAAAAGATCAATTTTTGATATCTTTTTTTTCGTTTTTAGATTTCTCTGTTGTAACTTTTTTGAAAATAAGTTGAAAAAAATAGATAAATTGATGTGAATTTCATTTAATTAGTTTTTTGAACATGTTTTACAGTAAGTTTTATATTCCGATTTATTTTAAAGTAAAAGATCAATTTTTGATATTTTTTTTTCGTTTTTAGATTTCTCTGTTTCAAATTTTTTAAAAATAAGTTGAAAAAAATAGATAAAATGATGTGAATTTTATTTAATTAGTTTTTTGAACGTCTTTCACAGTAAGTTTAATATTCCTGTTTGTTTTAAAGTAAAAGATCAATTTTTGATATTTTTTTTTTCGTTTTTAGATTTCTCTGTTTCAACTTTTTTGAAAATAAGTTGAAAAAAATAGATAAATTGATCTGAATTTTATTTAATTAGTTTTTTGAATGTGTTTCACAGTAAGTTTTATATTCCGATTTATTTTAAAGTAAAAGATCAATTTTTGATATCTTTTATTTCGTTTTTAGATTTCTCTGTTTTAACTTTTTTGAAAATAAATTGAAAAAAATAGATAAAATGATCTGAATTTTATTTAATTAGTTTTTTGAACATGTTTTACAGTAAGTTTTATATTCCGAAGTGTTTTAAAGTAAAAGATCAATTTTTGATATCTTTTATTTCGTTTTTAGATTTCTCTGTTTTAACTTTTTTGAAAATAAGTTGAAAAAAATAGATAAATTGATGTGAATTTTATTTAATTAGTTTTTTGAACGTCTTTCACAGTAAGTTTAATATTCCTGTTTGTTTTAAAGTAAAAGATCAATTTTTGATATTTTTTTTTTCGTTTTTAGATTTCTCTGTTTCAACTTTTTTGAAAATAAGTTGAAAAAAATAGATAAATTGATCTGAATTTTATTTAATTAGTTTTTTGAACATGTTTTACAGTAAGTTTTATATTCCGAAGTGTTTTAAAGTAAAAGATCAATTTTTGATATCTTTTATTTCGTTTTTATATTTCTCTGTTTCAACTTTTTTGAAAATAAGTTGAAAAAAATAGATAAATTGATCTGAATTTTATTTAATTAGTTTTTTGAACGTCTTTCACAGTAAGTTTAATATTCCTGTTTGTTTTAAAGTAAAAAATCAATTTTTGATATCTTTTATTTCGTTTTAAGATTTCTCTGTATTAAATTTTTTGAAAATAAGTTGAAAAAAATAGATAAATTGATGTGAATTTTATTTAATTAGTTTTCTGAATGTGATTCACAGTAAGTTTCATATTCCGATTTGTTTTAAAGTTAAAAATCAATTTTTGATATCTCTTTTTTCGTTTTTAGATTTCTCTGTTTTAACTTTTTTGAAAATAAGTTGAAAAAAATAGATAAATTGATCTGAATTTTATTTAATTAGTTTTTTGAACATGTTTTACAGTAAGTTTTATATTCCGATTTGTTTTACAGTAAAAGATCAATTTTTGATATCTTTTTTTTCGTTTTTAGATTTCTCTGTTTTAACTTTTTTGAAAATAAGTTGAAAAAAATAGATAAATTGATGTGAATTTCATTTAATTAGTTTTTTGAACATGTTTTACAGTAAGTTTTATATTCCGATTTATTTTAAAGTAAAAGATCAATTTTTGATATTTTTTTTTCGTTTTTAGATTTCTCTGTTTCAAATTTTTTAAAAATAAGTTGAAAAAAATAGATAAAATGATGTGAATTTTATTTAATTAGTTTTTTGAACGTCTTTCACAGTAAGTTTAATATTCCTGTTTGTTTTAAAGTAAAAGATCAATTTTTGATATTTTTTTTTTCGTTTTTAGATTTCTCTGTTTCAACTTTTTTGAAAATAAGTTGAAAAAAATAGATAAATTGATCTGAATTTTATTTAATTAGTTTTTTGAATGTGTTTCACAGTAAGTTTTATATTCCGATTTATTTTAAAGTAAAAGATCAATTTTTGATATTTTTTTTTTCGTTTTTATATTTCTCTGTTTCAACTTTTTTGAAAATAAGTTGAAAAAAATAGATAAATTGATCTGAATTTTATTTAATTAGTTTTTTGAACGTCTTTCACAGTAAGTTTAATATTCCTGTTTGTTTTAAAGTAAAAAATCAATTTTTGATATCTTTTATTTCGTTTTAAGATTTCTCTGTATTAAATTTTTTGAAAATAAGTTGAAAAAAATAGATAAATTGATGTGAATTTTATTTAATTAGTTTTCTGAATGTGATTCACAGTAAGTTTCATATTCCGATTTGTTTTAAAGTAAAAAATCAATTTTTGATATCTCTTTTTTCGTTTTTAGATTTCTCTGTTTTAACTTTTTTGAAAATAAATTGAAAAAAATAGATAAAATGATGTGAATTTTATTTAATTAGTTTTTTGAACTTGTTTCACAGTACGTTTTATATTCCGATTTGTTTTACAGTAAAAGATCAATTTTTGATATCTTTTATTTCGTTTTTAGATTTCTCTGTTTCAAATTTTTTAAAAATAAGTTAAAAAAAATAGATAAATTGATGTGAATTTTATTTAATTAGTTTTTTGAACATGTTTTACAGTAAGTTTTATATTCCGATTTGTTTTAAAGTAAAAGATCAATTTTTGATATCTTTTATTTCGTTTTAAGATTTCTCTGTGTTAAATTTTTTGAAAATAAATTGAAAAAAATAGATAAATTGATCTGAATTTTATTTAATTAGTTTTTTGAATGTGTTTCACAGTAAGTTTCATATTCCGATTTGTTTTAAAGTAAAAAATCAATTTTTGATATCTTTTTTTTCGTTTTTAGATTTCTCTGTTTTAACTTTTTTGAAAATAAATTGAAAAAAATAGATAAAATGATCTGAATTTTATTTAATTAGTTTTTTGAACATGTTTTACAGTAAGTTTTATATTCCGAAGTGTTTTAAAGTAAAAGATCAATTTTTGATATCTTTTATTTCGTTTTTAGATTTCTCTGTTTTAACTTTTTTGAAAATAAGTTGAAAAAAATAGATAAATTGATGTGAATTTTATTTAATTAGTTTTTTGAACGTCTTTCACAGTAAGTTTAATATTCCTGTATGTTTTAAAGTAAAAAATCAATTTTTGATATCTTTTTTTTCGTTTTTAGATTTCTCTGTTTTAACTTTTTTGAAAATAAGTTGAAAAAAATAGATAAATTGATGTGAATTTTATTTAATTAGTTTTTTGAACATGTTTTACAGTAAGTTTTATATTCCGATTTATTTTAAAGTAAAAGATCAATTTTTGATATTTTTTTTTCGTTTTTAGATTTCTCTGTTTCAAATTTTTTAAAAATAAGTTGAAAAAAATAGATAAAATGATGTGAATTTTATTTAATTAGTTTTTTGAACGTCTTTCACAGTAAGTTTAATATTCCTGTTTGTTTTAAAGTAAAAGATCAATTTTTGATATTTTTTTTTTCGTTTTTAGATTTCTCTGTTTCAACTTTTTTGAAAATAAGTTGAAAAAAATAGATAAATTGATCTGAATTTTATTTAATTAGTTTTTTGAATGTGTTTCACAGTAAGTTTTATATTCCGATTTATTTTAAAGTAAAAGATCAATTTTTGATATTTTTTTTTTCGTTTTTATATTTCTCTGTTTCAACTTTTTTGAAAATAAGTTGAAAAAAATAGATAAATTGATCTGAATTTTATTTAATTAGTTTTTTGAACGTCTTTCACAGTAAGTTTAATATTCCTGTTTGTTTTAAAGTAAAAAATCAATTTTTGATATCTTTTATTTCGTTTTAAGATTTCTCTGTATTAAATTTTTTGAAAATAAGTTGAAAAAAATAGATAAATTGATGTGAATTTTATTTAATTAGTTTTCTGAATGTGATTCACAGTAAGTTTCATATTCCGATTTGTTTTAAAGTAAAAAATCAATTTTTGATATCTCTTTTTTCGTTTTTAGATTTCTCTGTTTTAACTTTTTTGAAAATAAATTGAAAAAAATAGATAAAATGATGTGAATTTTATTTAATTAGTTTTTTGAACTTGTTTCACAGTACGTTTTATATTCCGATTTGTTTTACAGTAAAAGATCAATTTTTGATATCTTTTATTTCGTTTTTAGATTTCTCTGTTTCAAATTTTTTAAAAATAAGTTAAAAAAAATAGATAAATTGATGTGAATTTTATTTAATTAGTTTTTTGAACATGTTTTACAGTAAGTTTTATATTCCGATTTGTTTTAAAGTAAAAGATCAATTTTTGATATCTTTTATTTCGTTTTAAGATTTCTCTGTGTTAAATTTTTTGAAAATAAATTGAAAAAAATAGATAAATTGATCTGAATTTTATTTAATTAGTTTTTTGAATGTGTTTCACAGTAAGTTTCATATTCCGATTTGTTTTAAAGTAAAAAATCAATTTTTGATATCTTTTTTTTCGTTTTTAGATTTCTCTGTTTTAACTTTTTTGAAAATAAATTGAAAAAAATAGATAAAATGATCTGAATTTTATTTAATTAGTTTTTTGAACATGTTTTACAGTAAGTTTTATATTCCGAAGTGTTTTAAAGTAAAAGATCAATTTTTGATATCTTTTATTTCGTTTTTAGATTTCTCTGTTTTAACTTTTTTGAAAATAAGTTGAAAAAAATAGATAAATTGATCTGAATTTTATTTAATTAGTTTTTTGAACATGTTTTACAGTAAGTTTTATATTCCGAAGTGTTTTAAAGTAAAAGATCAATTTTTGATATCTTTTATTTCGTTTTTAGATTTCTCTGTTTTAACTTTTTTGAAAATAAGTTGAAAAAAATAGATAAATTGATCTGAATTTTATTTAATTAGTTTTTTGAACGTCTTTCACAGTAAGTTTAATATTCCTGTATGTTTTAAAGTAAAAAATCAATTTTTGATATCTTTTTTTTCGTTTTTAGATTTCTCTGTTTTAACTTTTTTGAAAATAAGTTGAAAAAAATAGATAAATTGATGTGAATTTTATTTAATTAGTTTTTTGAACATGTTTTACAGTAAGTTTTATATTCCGATTTATTTTAAAGTAAAAGATCAATTTTTGATATTTTTTTTTCGTTTTTAGATTTCTCTGTTTCAAATTTTTTAAAAATAAGTTGAAAAAAATAGATAAAATGATGTGAATTTTATTTAATTAGTTTTTTGAACGTCTTTCACAGTAAGTTTAATATTCCTGTTTGTTTTAAAGTAAAAGATCAATTTTTGATATTTTTTTTTTCGTTTTTAGATTTCTCTGTTTCAACTTTTTTGAAAAGAAGTTGAAAAAAATAGATAAATTGATCTGAATTTTATTTAATTAGTTTTTTGAACATGTTTTACAGTAAGTTTTATATTCCGATTTGTTTTACAGTAAAAGATCAATTTTTGATATCTTTTTTTTCGTTTTTAGATTTCTCTGTTTTAACTTTTTTGAAAATAAGTTGAAAAAAATACATAAATTGATGTGAATTTCATTTAATTAGTTTTTTGAACATGTTTTACAGTAAGTTTTATATTCCGATTTATTTTAAAGTAAAAGATCAATTTTTGATATTTTTTTTTCGTTTTTAGATTTCTCTGTTTCAAATTTTTTAAAAATAAGTTGAAAAAAATAGATAAAATGATGTGAATTTTATTTAATTAGTTTTTTGAACGTCTTTCACAGTAAGTTTAATATTCCTGTTTGTTTTAAAGTAAAAGATCAATTTTTGATATTTTTTTTTTCGTTTTTAGATTTCTCTGTTTCAACTTTTTTGAAAATAAGTTGAAAAAAATAGATAAATTGATCTGAATTTTATTTAATTAGTTTTTTGAACATGTTTTACAGTAAGTTATATATTCCGATTTGTTTTACAGTAAAAGATCAATTTTTGATATCTTTTATTTCGTTTTTAGATTTCTCTGTTTTAACTTTTTTGAAAATAAGTTGAAAAAAATAGATAAAATGATGTGAATTTTATTTAATTAGTTTTTTTAACATGTTTCACATAAGTTTTATATTCCAATTTGTTTTAAAGTAAAAAATCAATTTTTGATATCTTTTATTTCGTTTTTAGATTTCTCTGTGTTTAATTTTTTGAAAATAAGTTGAAAAAAATAGATAAATTGATGTTAATTTTATTTAATTATTTTTTTGAATGTGTTTCACAGTAAGTTTCCTATTCCGATTTGTTTTAAAGTAAAAAATCAATTTTTGATATCTTTTTTTTCGTTTTTAGATTTCTCTGTTTTAACTTTTTTGAAAATAAGTTGAAAAAAATAGATAAAATGATGTAAATTTTATTTAATTAGTTTTTTGAATATGTTTTACAGTAAGTTTTATATTCCGATTTGTTTTAAAGTAAAAGATCAATTTTTGATATTTTTTTTTTTCGTTTTTAGATTTCTCTGTTTCAACTTTTTTGTAAATAAGTTGAAAAAAATAGATAAAATGATGTGAATTTTATTTAATTAGTTTTTTGAACGTCTTTCACAGTAAGTTTAATATTCCTGTTTGTTTTAAAGTAAAAGATCAATTTTTGATATTTTTTTTTTCGTTTTTAGATTTCTCTGTTTCAACTTTTTTGAAAATAAGTTGAAAAAAATAGATAAATTGATCTGAATTTTATTTAATTAGTTTTTTGAACATGTTTTACAGTAAGTTTTATATTCCGAAGTGTTTTAAAGTAAAAGATCAATTTTTGATATCTTTTATTTCGTTTTTAGATTTCTCTGTTTTAACTTTTTTGAAAATAAGTTGAAAAAAATAGATAAATTGATGTGAATTTTATTTAATTAGTTTTTTGAACATGTTTCACAGTAATTTTTATATTTCGATTTGTTTTAAAGTAAAAGATCAATTTTTGATATTTTTTTTTTCGTTTTTAGATTTCTCTGTTTCAACTTTTTTGAAAATAAGTTGAAAAAAATAGTTAAATTAATGTTAGTTTTATTAATTTAGTTTTTTGAAAATGTTTTACAGTCAGTTTAATATTCCGAAGTGTTTTAAAGTACAAGATCAATTATTGATATCTTTTGTTTCGTTTTTATAATTTTTTGTTTTAACTTTTTCAAAAATTAGTTGAAAAAAATAGACAATTTGATCAGAAATGTTTTTTATTGGTTTTTTGAACGTGTTATACAGTTAGTTTAATATTTCGAATTGTTTTAAAGATAAAAATTAATGTTTGTTGTCTTTTATGTTGTTTTTTAAGAATTTTTTGTTTAAAGTTTGTCGAAAATCAGTTGAAAAAAATATTGGAATGGATGGGAATTTTATTTAATTGTTTTTTTTAACAAGTTACAGTTTCAGTTTAATACTGGGAATTATTTTAAAGTAAAAAATGGATATTTGTTATCTTTTATATTGTTTTTAGTATTTTTGATTAAAATTTTTTGACCACTGGTTGAAAAAAATAGAGGAATGGATCTTGATTCTTTTAATTTGTTTTTTTTTACAAGTTAAACATTTATTTTAACATCTGAAATTGTTGTAAATTTAAAAATCAATGTTTGGTACCTTTGTTATCGTTTTTTTAGATTTTTTTTTGTTTTTAATTTTTAGTAAGTTAATTTCAAGAAGAAGGAAGTTAATTTGTTGTATTGTATTCTTTATTCTTCTCTGTTCTTCGCTTCGGATTTGTTTGTCGTGGTTCCTCTTGTTTCCTATATTTTTATGTTTGTGGTCCCGTCTACTTGCAGATTTCATGTGATTGTGTAGAAATGGTTTCTTTTTCTTCTTATTTTGACCTTAAAAAATGGTTATTTATGAATTTTTTGTATCTTTGATAAATATGATTGTTTAATGTTTAAGATTAATTTATAATGTTTTAATTTTTTTGTTTATCTTATTCCATAGCCTGGTATTATTGTCTGGTAGTTGTTGATGCTTTCTTTTTTTGACTTAAACGGTGAATTGTGTTATTTTCTTCTGTATTTTTATTAAAATTCCTAGCAGTTAAATATGAAACATTTTTCTTTGTTTTGCAAATATTTTTTGAATCCATCCTCGATAACACAAGTTGCCAATATGTTAGCTAAGAAAGTGATTTATCTAATTACTTAGAAATTACTTTTTGAGACGTTGATTTTGCGCTGTAACAGATGTTATTAATAATATTATTAATTGTTATCAATTATTTGTCAGTTTGTTTGTTTTAGACCTTGAAAGAAATTTTAGTTATTATGTTTAAATTTATTCTTTTCGAAAATTACTAGCAAAAAGATGAATTGAAATGTGAATTTTTGCTTTTCTTAAAATATTGTTTTTTATTTATTCTTTTTTGTTTATTAAAATGTTTAGTGTTTGTTAGGTTAGCTTGACATTCACTTTCATGAAAATTGAAAATTTTGCACGTCTGTCCTTAAGAAATTATTGTTAAAGTTATTTGAAATGGTTATTAGTAAAGTATTTTTATTTATCTTACCGTCAAGGACCATTCCATGATGCTAATCCAAGTAGTTTTCTTTTCAGTTTTTATTTGTTTCCTTTTTTTGTCACACCATAAAATTTGTTTCTCCTGTTTTCTACACTTTTTATTTCTGAGTTGCACTATTCCTGACATTATGTATTTATTTATTTATCTATTTATTTGCATTTTCTTTATGCATAAACACTAGTTGTTTCCCATAAACACTTTATTTATTTTATGCGGTTTTTCAAAAATTTTTAAAACACTATTGCACTCAATAATTTATCCTTTATTCTCTGCTCACTTTTCACCTTTTTTTTATTACTTATCACTTCTTATTATTTATATTTTTAACTTTTTTCCCGAAATACGTTGAAAGTTGAGGTTATGTTTTTTTGTTTGGAACCCTGACTGCTCCCAACTCGAGTTTTTGATGATACACTCCTAAAGAGATGCCAGCGCCAATTTTGTACTGTTTAATATCTTTTTGCGAGCTCGTGAGTAAGGTGGGCTGTATTTTACAGGATTTTAGACGGTAAAGTCTTCAATCCTTATACATTATAAAGGGGCTGATTCATAGTTCGCCGTTCTTACTGTATATATATATGTATATGTGCTGTATCAAGAGTCTTAAGAGTACTATCATTTAATAAAGAGTTTACTGCCGTGAATAACCTATAAGTGTGTTTTATTCGAACCATAATTCCTACAGGTTATGGACCCAGGGCATTGTTGCCAGATCAGGGGGTTTTCCACTAGATTTAGGGTTTTTTTGAACCTTTAGTAGTAATTCTAGGGGGACAAATTCTTTAGTAGGAAAATTTAGTAAGGTTTTTTTTCG
Organism: Ganaspis brasiliensis; assembly: GCA_037103525.1. Lineage (NCBI taxonomy): Eukaryota > Metazoa > Arthropoda > Insecta > Hymenoptera > Figitidae > Ganaspis > Ganaspis brasiliensis. The sequence goes on along the minus strand of JAZKLR010000538.1, from coordinate 105,442 downwards.
TTAGGGGTTTTTTTAGTGGTTTTTATTTAGCATAAGCAAATGTTTAAAACAGCTTTTTTACAGTATAGCAAAGTGAAATTGATTAAGAAATTCTTAAAACTTTTAACAATGATTAGAATGTATATATCAGAGTGTTCACTAGACTCAGTATATCAATTTCCCTGACATTTTACTGACTTTACAACGAAATTCTCTGACAAAAATCTACCAACCACTCACAAATGAACAAATTTTAATGTTTTTTTTAAATACTCATAACTATTTGTACTATAACGCTTAAAAATATACCAAAGTAAATTATATATTTTATAAAAAAAACTTATTTAAACTATTTTCAAATAGTTCTAGTTACTTACCTATAATTAAATTTTTTTTAAACAATCTTACTTTAACAAATAAATAACTTCAAAAGCTTTTTTTACTTAGATTTCATTCCTTTTGTAAAATTATATCATCACTATTGGTCTGGAGTTATAATACAGTTTAGAATGTTAACAAACATTTTTTAGATTGTTTAAACAATCTTAGTTAACACACAAATAACTTCGAAAATTTTTTAATTCTTAGATTTTGTTTCTTTTGTCAAATTAATTGATTATTATTATTATTATTGGCATAGAGTTTCATAATAGTTTTGAATACCTACTAATAATTTTAAAATCGTTTAACCAATTTTAGTTAATTTGTTTAACTAAGATTATTTAAACAATTTGAAATTGTTTCTTAGTAAGTAGAACTATTTAAAAATAGTTTTGATAATTTTTGTGTATACAATAAATAATTTATTTTGATGTATATAAAGTTTCTGATAAAGACAAACCTTGAAAGCACATTCTCAAAAAATAATTTTTTACATTTTTAAAAATTATTAACTTTTTTTTAGTTATACTAATAAAAGTCTTGATTTTTTAGTACTTGAACATTATAGTACAAACATTTATGAATATTAAAAAAAAAGAATCGGTTCAGTTTTAAGTTAAAAGCAGATTTTTGTCAAAACATACTAACTTTGCCCGCACTGTGTACCCTCTCAATTTCTTTAATTATTTACCTAACAAAAAAATATTTTTCCTGACATATCTAAACGTGGATTAGAAAAAAGTGGACTACTACTTTAAATTAATAAATATTCCCACAAATTTGTATTACACTTTGACAATACAATTTAGTTTTTAATTTTTCTTATTATCTTAACAGTTTTGTAAAAAAAAATTAGTAAAATTTTTTAATAATTTAGATTTAGAAAGTCAAAAATAATACAAGTTTTAGTAATTTGTATAATTAAGTATTGTTTTTCGATTTTAACCAAGTTAAGATATGAAAGGATATTTATTTAAAAATCGCGCACAATTGTTATTTATGTCATTTTGTCTTTAAATATTACAAAAAATAGTTTTCTAATCAATTAGAACTTTAAATTCTTAGTCAAATTTATTAAAATAAATATTTATATACATTTTAAAAATATAGGGGAAAATTTTTCTTTTTAGTGGGAAATTTGAAATAATCTAGGGGAAATTAGCTACTGACATCTGGCAACCCTGACCCAGGGCACGCTTCCACTGCGCAAATAGCCCTATTGTGTCCTTGTGTATGTGTTTAGAAGTTTTGTGAGTTTAAGAGTAAACATACAAAAAGGATTAAGAGGGTGAGTAAATCAATATAATAACTATTCACAAAATTAGAGTTTTTAAGAGTTGAAGTAGAAAAATTCTACATGTGAACAAAGGCATTCATAGACACGCATGCGCAGAGTCAGACCTGTTGAGCATCTCCCGTGATCTCATCCATGTCACTGCCGAATCGCTATTGGGAGGGCCTCGCACTTTAAAAATTTAGCCAATGCCGAATCACTGACTGTGGGGGCCCCTCACCTTAGCAAAAATTCAAATGTTGCAGTGATTGGACACTGCGCTGTCACAATATGAATGAAGTATAGATAGAATAATATATTTAAGAGATTTTAAATATTTTTAGAGATATAAATATTTTAATGAATTTAAAATATTTCTTAAGAGATTTTAAATGTTTTTAGAGATATAAATATTTTAATGAATTTAAAATATTTCTTAAGAGATTTTAAATAGTTTTAGAGATATAAATATTTTAATAAATTTAAAATATTTTTTTTTTTGAGACATTTTAAATATTCTTAGAGATCTAAATATTTTAATGAATTTAAAATATTTCTTAGGAGACTTTAAATATTTTTTAGAGATATAAATATTTTAATAAATTTTAAAATATTTTTTTGAGAGATTTTAAATATTTTTTTTGATGTAAATATTTTAATAAATTTAAAATATTCCTAGAGATTTTAAAATATTTTTAGAGATTTAAATATTTTAATAAATTTAAAATATTTCTAGAGATTTGTAAAATGTTTTTTAAGAGATTTAAATATTTTAATAAAATTAAAATATTTTTAGAGATTTAAATATTTTAATAAATTAAAATACTTCTGGAGATTCTAACATATGTTTAGAGATTTAAATATTTTAATAAATTTAAAATATTTCTAGAGATTAGTAAAATGTTTTTAAGAGATTTAAATATTTTAATAAATTTAAAATATTTTTAGAGATTTAAATATTTTAATAAATCTAAAATATTTTTAGAGAGTTTAAATATTTTTTAAAGGGTTTAAAATAGAATTTAGAGAAGAATAAATTCTTTCTAATTTTCGGCAAAAATAATAATTTTTACCGGTATTGGAGTTAAACAAAACTTGCTGTGCGGTTGAGTTTAACATCTGATCAGAGACTCAAATAATGATTCCTGTTATAATAAATTGCCGTGCGTTTATTGTGACTTAGGAATTAACATATCTCAAAGTTTTTATTTAGGAGTATACTTGGTATTTAGAGTTTGCACAAATTTTAGAGAATTAAGTGCAATATTTCTAAAAATTTCATAAATAATAGAAAACTTATTGGATATTTGATTCTCTGTTCCGGTTTAGATGGCAGATAATATCTCAGATTCTGAAATAGAAATTGAACTTGGTCACAATCTTGGACTTGTGGACTATAATTCATTTGATGAGCAGAATGTGGAGGAAATAAGAGAAAATAAAGAAACCAAAGAGAAAAATAAAGAGGAAACAAATCAAAGTAAGAATAACAGTTTCTTTAAAATTTTTCTTATTTCATTACATTCTTTCTGCCCAAATAAATGTTATAGAGTGTTGTGAAAAATTTAGAGATAAATAAAATAATTAAATTAATTAATAAATTAATTTAAACATTTAAGAATTAGATTATAAAGAGGATTTAAGAATAATTAATTAATACAAATTAATTAATTTAGATTATAAAGAGTTAGATGGTCGGGCCTGACAAATTTTATTATTAGAGATTAGAGATATAAAATTCCAAGTATTAATTTTAAATTTTATTTCACAGCAATTAAAGAGTTCCAACCAAAACCAATGCCGAAAATAACGAGCATTGCAAAGGTAAAGAGTCTTGAATTACCAGGTGGTTCAAGAGAGGTTAAGAGTAAAAATGGATTAGAGGAACCAACCCTGGACAATTTGAACTCTTCCCTTTCAATGGTCGAAAGAGTCCTGCAAGAAGCCAACAAGATGATGTCCAGCATGACTGAACTTTCCAGGAACAACTTAGAGGCTGAAAAACTTAAGTTGAAACGCTTAGAGGTAATACAAAGAGATAAAAATGTTAGAGAAAATTTAGAGAAAAGCTCTAATGAATCAATTCTTGATTCTAAGAGAAGAAAATTAGAGAACAGCGCTGATTCACTTAGAGTTAGAGATTTAGAGGGACGAAATGACATAAGTCAAAATGTGCAATTTTTTAAAGAGAAATTAGAAAGTGAATTGTTTAAATCAAAAATAAACATTAAGAGAGAATACAAGCTGACACAGAGGTCTCGTTTAACATCTAGTTAGATTACCTTAAATCTGATTTGATAAGCAATGATTTACTAGATATCATTGATCCGAGCGTTAAGAGTCCTGAAAATCTTTCACAAGTGATAATTTCAAAGAGAAAGAGTATTGTTAGAGATATTATTATCAATCATTTAGATGAAAATTATCACAAAAAGATTCTGCACGAATCTGATCCTAAAGAGATATTAAAGAAATTAAGAGGATACAGGAAGTGTGAAGTAAATGTCACTCACACTTCAGTTAGAGCACGCTTGTATCAAATCAAGATGAAGAAAGATGAAAAAGTTGACGACTTTTGTGAACGCTTTGATTCTATTATTAGAAAATATGAAGCTTGTGATGATGCAGTTCCGCTCACTGAACAAGAAAAGAGATCTTCATTTTATCAAGCAGTAACACCGATCGTTCCTGAACTTCGGAATGCTGACTTGATAAGAAGACAAACTCTTTCAAAGGAGATGAGTCTTGAAGAAATTAAATCTTTTCTTTTACAGCTAGAGGCCGAAAAGAAGTCGGACTCTAAGCAGGAAGTTAGAGTTCAGAGGGCACAGACTCAACAATCACAAGCAGAAGAAAATAGGTGCCATAGATGCAATGGTATGGGACATTGGGCAAAAAGTTGCCATTTGCAAAACAGTGGTCAATGGTTCTGTTATTACTGCCCGGCTATTAGAAATCATAAGGGTAACGAATGCCGTCTTGCCAAAAATAACAAAGGTAAGAAATTCAAACCTAATGATTTCAATAAGAATAAAAACGAATCAGCTGCTAAAAATAAGAGTAAAAATAAGAGTCTCAATAAAGAGGGTAAAAATGCCAACTTTAAGAAGCCTAATAAAGAGAAAGTCGACACACGTGGGCCGTCAACATCTGGAATCAAAAATCAGAAGTCTCAACAGGACAAAAATAAAGAGCAGATAAATAAACAAGGTAAGAGCAGATTTGTACAAACTTCATTAGAGTCAAAAGAGTTGATTGACTTTATTGCTGATTCCGGGGCCACCGATCACATTGTTAACAAAAGTTTAATTTTGAGTGACTTTAAACAATGTGAAAAAGAGGCAATTAAGAGTGCAAATAAAAATGACTTTGCAGACATTGTTATAGATGGAAGGGGGGATCTTTTGCTGCAAAAAGATAAGTTTAATAAAGAAATCTTTAAGTTAATAAATGTCATTGCAGCAACAGATGTTGCTGAAAATCTATTGTCTTTAAGAAGATTAGCCAATGCAGGTTACTGCATTTATTTAGATGATAAGTCCCTTAGAGTTTTTGATAAAAACAAACAGAAAATGATTTTAGAAGGTACATACGAAAAACCAAATTGGGTAGTTCGTTTCAATGTAAAAAAGAGTGATGTTGAAACGGATCAAAATTTAGAGTATGAAAGATTTTCTTGTAAAGCAAGAATGATCACTAATCTTCAACTTCCTGAACAATCGCAAACAAGCATTGTAATTAAAGAGTCCTTAAATTCGGAGGGAGATAATAAAGACTAAAACAATGTTGGTTGTGTGATTGGGAGGGAGAATGAAGAGAAGCTTACAGATTGTACAGATAATAAATAGTTAGAGTTAGAGGTAGATAATAATTTATTTAGAGATAACAATACCAATTTCAATTCTAGAGAAACAATAAAGATTGATGATTTAGAGTCCTTGAACAACTTAGAAGAAATGTTCATTACAAGTCCTTTAGAGTTGAAGCCAAGTAATTTTGAAAGATATGATGAGGCAATGTTGTGGCATGTAAGGTTAGGCCATGCTTCATTAAATTATCTTAAGAAATTACAAAAAGTTCAAGGAGTTTTAAAGAATGTAAAATTTGATGATTCAATTTTGAACTGTGAAATTTGCATTATGTCAAAGATGGAGAAATTGCCTTTTAAAGGGATTAGAAAAAGAGCTGATCGACCCTTGCAATTTATCCATGTAGACACTATGGGACCCATTAAACCTTTGTCTCACCCAAGTTTGAAAAAGTTTATAGTGGTTTTTGTCGATGATTATTCTAGATTTGCTAAAATATATTCCTTAAAGTCAAAAGACGAAACTGGAATTGCTTTTGAAAATTATCTTATTTCTGCACGAAACTTATTAGGTAAAAATGAGAAAGTGTGTTATATTGAATCTGACCAGGGCACCGAATTTACGGGGGGCAATTTTTTAGATGTTATTAATAAAGAGAAAATAGAGATTCAACCGTCACCACCGTATACTCCAGAACACAATGGAGTAGCCGAAAGATTTAATAAAACCATTCAAGGAAAGGTAAGAGCGTACATGCTTGATTCAGGTTTACCGAACAGTATGTGGGAGTTTGCTGTTGATGCTGCCGTGCATGCATACAATAGAACTCCCCACAAAAGTGTAGAATTTGAAGTTCCTTTAGAGAAATTCGCACCAGGCTCAAATTGCCACTTTGATCGAATAAAGAGATTTGGTTGCATTGCGTATGTAAAAGTACCAAAACCAACCTTGAAATTCGGTCAAAGAGCAATAAAATGTGTGTTGGTGGGTTATAAGAGTACTGCCTATTTATTATGGCATCCTAGCACAGGGAAATTCATTGAATCTCGACATGTGAGATTTAATGAAAAACTGGTGTATAAAGATGTTTATAAGAGAGATCAAACTAAGAGTAACATCAATTTAGACGATTCAAATGACACAAATAAAGAAATAAACTGGGATTGTTCAACGAAAAATAAAGAGGAAAGTTTAGAGGAAAATGAACAAAAGACGGAACCCAGGAAAAGAGGAAGACCAAGGAAAACATTAGAGAAAAAGAGTAAACCTAAAGAGAAACCAACAAACGATGAAAAACGCTATTTAACAAGAAGTAAGAGTAAAAGAAAATTAGAAGGTTTAGAAGAAACAAAAACAAAGCAAAATAGTGCATTTTTAAATAGAGAAGAGATACAAGAGAAAGAGATAGAGATGATAAGTTGCCTTATGGCATCACTAAATAAAGATCCAGCAACTTATGAAGAAGCAATGAAGACTAAAGAGAAGGAAAAATGGGAGCAAGCAATCAATGAGGAAATTGACTCCTTGAATTCCAACGAAGTCTGGGAATTAGTAGATCGACCGAAAACAATGTTAGATGGAAAGAAAGAAAATGTAATTGATTCAAGATGGCTTTTTAAAAAGAAAGCTCGAGCTGATGGAACAACGCGTTTCAAAGCACGGCTGGTTATTAGAGGTTTCAAAGACAGGAACATTTATGATTTGAAGGACACTTATGCACCTGTCTCAAGATTACCAGTTGTTAGAACACTGCTTTCAATCATCAATAAGTACAATTTATTTGCTTGTCAACTAGATGTTAAAACAGCCTTTTTAAATGGTATTTTAGATGAAGAGATATATATGGAGATACCAGACGGTTTACCATACGATAAACATACAAAAGAGTCAAAAGTATGCAAACTTAAGAGAAGCTTATATGGTTTGAAAATCAGCCCCAAAAAGTGGAACAAATGATTCACAGAAGAGATGCGAAAGCTCAGATTAGAGAACGATCTTCATGAACCATGTTTCTTTACTTGGAGAAAAGAAGGCAAATTAGCAGTGGTTCTGATCTATGTAGATGACATACTTATTGCAAGCAATGATGAAGAGATATTAGAGAAAATTAAGAGTAACCTCAGCCTAGCGTTCGAGTTAACTGATCTTGGAGAACCGAAGAATTTTCTGGGGATAACAATAGAGAGAAATAAAGAGGAAAATATTATGCTAATTCATCAAGCAAATTATGTAGAGAGTATCCTAGAAAAATTCAACATGAAGGACTACAAACCTCAAAGTACTCCAATGGTCACTAAACAAGTGAACAATAGGAACAAAAAGAGGAAACTAGAAGAGGACACTAAGAGCGAAACTTAAAATCAAGAAATCCAAAGAACTCCACACAGAGAAGCTATTGGAAGTTTGATGTACTTGTCAAATGCAACACGTCCGGACATAACCTTTGCAGTTAACTACCTAGCAAGGAAACAGGTAAATCCAACTGAAGAGGACTGGGATGATGTTAAGAGAATCTTCCGATACTTAAGAGGAACCACAAATGTGGGATTAATATATAGAGGTAAAACTAAAGAGTTAGAGGCATTAACAGATGCAAGTTTTTGAGACTGCAACGATTCAACTTCTACCGGAGGTTATGTAATCAAATTGTTCGGAGACGTCATTGCATGGAGAAGTCACAAACAGTCATACGTGACATTATCAACATGTCAAGCGGAATATCTTGCCATGAGTGATGCATGTCAAGAACTGATTTCACTCGACAAATCAACCAGATTCATTATCGGAAAAACGCTATTTCCGGTAACAATTTGGTGTGATAATAGGTCAGCAGGTGACTGCACTAAGAAAGATGGCAGTCACAAACTAAAGATGTTTGATGATACTTTAGAGGAAATAAATAAGTGTCTTGAGTATAGAGAAGAGAAGGGAAATAGAAAACACATGGCAAACACACATGGTGATTTTGTCAAACAATGCGTTGAAGAAGGTAGAGTAAAAGTAGAATGGGTAGCAACTAAAGAGAATATAGCTGATATCATGACAAAACCACTACCCTTAGAGGCACATAAATATTTAAGAGATAAAATGTTAGAAGATTAGAGTAATTAGAGGTTAGAGAAATAAAAAGAGATTAGAGGAATAAAAAGAAAGTTTAGAGAAATAAAAAGAAATTAGAGAAACAAAATTAAGATTTTTATCTATTATCATGTTTGGGTTAAAATTGAAGTCAATTAATAATCTTTTCTTTGTTCGCAGACAAACGCAAAAACTAAGAGTTGATGTGCCGATCTAGAAGACACCTAAGATTAAATGAGAAATAATCACTTAAGATATAATACAGCGGCAATTAAAGATTTAGCTTGTAATTTTAATTTTAACGTTCCAAGCAAGTATTAATGTAACGAGAAATGCAAATTTCTGTGATATTTATTTAGTGGTTTATTACAGTATAGTATTATTACTTCGATATTGTGATATGAGACCAAAATACTCAAATATATTATAGATTTGTTGCTCAAATGTTAATACTTAGATACTTAGATAAATATTCTTTTATATATTTTTTCGAGTCGACAAAGGGAGGGAGTGTGAAGTTTAAATAGCTTTGTCGATACTCTCGACGTATATATCGATAGCATTCGATATATATATATATATCGTATCACGGATGTTCGATATATGATGACTACGTTCAGTCGAGTAATGCGTGTCATGTTTTGTTCATGCGTAATACGGTTCTGATAGACGCGCCTTTAGATTGTGATATATAGATATATATACACTATATATATATGGGACATCCTCTGTCAACGGGAGACCCCCCCCCCTGCCCAAAATTGGTTCAGGCGAATTGGGACATATATAGGTGAAATGGAAAGCTTATTGTCTCTAGTTTTTAATGCCGTCTGGCCTTTTTTGAAAAAACAAGATAACGGCCGAATATAACCGTTGAAAGGCCACATAAAAAATCCCAAAAAGATTAATTTTGTGTAATTTCAATCATAGAACACGAATGAAAAAGTTACCCTTATAAACAATTTGCCGTGTCGTCCCTAACCTAAAAAAATACACAAAAAAGCAATTTTTCGTGTTTTACGCTAACCCAAGTAATCACGGAGAAACCAAAAAAGATTATTTTTGGCTAATTTCCATCATAGAACATAAATCAAATAGTCACCCTTATAAACAATTTGCCGTATCGTCCCTAACCTCAAAAAATACTCAAAAAAAGCAGTTTTTCCTGTTTTACGCAAACCCAAGTCATCATGAAAAAGCCGAAAAAGATTAATTTTGTGTAATTTCAATCATAGAACACGAATAAATAATTCCAGATAAATTCAAGACAAAACAACCACTAAAAGTCACCCCCGATAAGAATAATCTAAGTTAAATATAAAAGATATTATTCACTCTCCCAAAAAATTTTTGTACTTGTTCTGAAGAAAAGGAATGTACTTAGGGGACTGCGCCCTAATACTTCCAGATGATATCGAGACAAAACAACCCCTAAAAGTCACCCCTGATAAGATTAATCCAAATTAAATATAAAAGATACTATTCACTGTCCCAAGAAATTTTTGTACTTGTTCTGAAGAGACGGAATGTACTTAGGGGACTGCCTCCTAATACTTCCAGATGATATCAAGACAAAACAACCCCTAAAAGTCACCCCTGATAAGATTGATCCAAATTAAATATAAAAGATACTATTCACTGTCCCATGAAATTTTTGTACTTGTTCTGAAGAGAAGGAACGTACTTAGGGCACTGCCCCCTAATACTTCCAGATGATATCAAGACAAAACAACCCCTAAAAGTCACCTCTGATAAGATTAATCCAAATTAAATATAAAAGATATTATTCACTGTCCCAAGCAATTTTTGTACTTGTTCTGCAGAGATGAAAAGTACTTAGGGGACTGCCCCTTAATATTTAACTTGGATTATTCTTATCAGGGGTAACTTTTAGGGGTTGTTTTGTCTTGATATCATCTGGAAGTATTAAGGGACAGTCCCCTTAGTACTTTTCATCTTTTCAGAACATGTACAAAAATTTTTGGGAGAGTGAATAATATCCTTTATATTTAACTTAGATTATTCTTATCGGGGGTGACTTTTAGGAGTTGTTTTGTCTCGATATCATCTGAAAGTATTAGGGGGCAGTCCCCTAAGTACTTTCCATCTCTTCAGAACAAGTACAAAAATTTTTTGGGAAAGTGAATTATATCTTTTATATTTCATTTGGATTAATCTTATCAGGGGTTACTTTTAGGGGTTGTTTTGTCTCTATATCATCTGGAAGTACTAAGAAATAGTCCCCTAAGTACTTTCCATCTCTTCAGAAAAAGTACAAAAATTTTTTGGGAGAGTGAATAATATCTTTTATATTTCATTTGGATTAATCTTATCAGGGGTGACTTTTAGGGGTTGATTTGTCTCGATATCATCTAAAAGTATTAGGGGGCAGTCCCCTACGTACTTTCCATCTCTTCAGAACAAGTACAAAAATTTTTTGGGAAAGTGAATAATATCTTTTATATTTCGTTTGGATTAATCTTATCAGGGGTTACTTTTAGGGGTTGTTTTGTCTCAATATCATCTGGAAGTACTAAGAAATAGTCCCCTAAGTACTTTTCATCTCTTCAGAACAAGTACCAAAATTTCTTGGGACAGTGAATAATATCTTTTATATTTAATTTGGATTAATCTTATCAGGGTTGAATTTTAGGGGTTGTTTTGTCTTGATATCATCTGGAAGTATTAAGGGACAGTCTTCTAAGTACTTTCCATCTCTTCAGAACAAGTACAAAATTTTTTTGGGAAAGTGAATAATATCTTTTATATTTCATTTGGATTATTCTTATCAGGGGTGACTTTTAGGGGTTGTTTAGTCTCGATATCATCTGAAAGTATTAGGGGGCAGTCCCCTAAGTACTTTCCATCTCTTCAGAACAAGTACAAAATTTTTTTGGGAAAGTGAATAATATCTTTTATATTTCATTTGGATCAATCTTATCAGGGGTTACTTTTAGGGGTTGTTTTGTCTCGATATCATCTGGAAGTACTAGGGGGCAGTCCCCTAAGTACTTTCCATCTCTTCAGAACAAGTACAAAAATTTTTTGGGAGAGTGAATAATATCTTTAATATTTAACTTAGATTATTCATATCGGCGGTAACTTTTAGGGGTTGTTTTGTCTCGATATCATCTGGAAGTATTAGGGGGCAGTCCCCTAAGTACTTTCCATCACTTTAGAACAAGTACAAAAATTTTTTGGGAAAGTGAATAAAATCTTTTATATTTCATTTGGATTAATCTTATCAGGGGTGACTTTAAGGGTTGATTTGTCTCGATATCATCTGAAAGTAATAGGGGGCAGTCCCATAAGTACTTTCCATCTCTTCAGAACAAGTACAAAAATTTCTTGGGACAGTAAATAATATCTTTTATATTTAATTTGGATTAATCTTATCAGGGGTGAATTTTAGGGGTTGTTTTGTCTCGATATCATCTGGAAGTACTAAGAAATAGTCCCCTAAGTACTTTCCATCTCTTCAGAACAAGTACAAAATTTTTTTGGGAGATTGAATAATATCTTTAATATTTAACTTAGATTATTCTTATCGGGGGTAACTTTTAGGGGTTGTTTTGTCTCGATATCATCTCGAAGTATTAGAAGGCAGTCCCCTAAGTACTTTCCATTACTTTAGAACAAGTACAAAAATTTTTTGGGAAAGTGAATAATATCTTTTATATTTCATTTGGATTAATCTTATCAGGGGTGACTTCAGGGGTTGATTTGTTCCGATATTATCTCGAAGTATTAGGGCGCAGTCCCCTAAGTACTTTCCATCTCTTCAGAACAAGTACAGAAATTTCTTGGGACAGTGAATAAAATCTATTATATTTAATTTGGTCTAATCTTATCAGGGGTTACTTTTAGGGGTTGTTTTGTCTTGATATTATCTGGACGTATTAAGGGGCAGTCCCATTAGTACTTTCTATCTCTTCAGAACAAGTACAAAAATTTTTTGGGAAAGTGAATAATATCTTTTATATTTCATTTGGATTATTCTTATCAGGGGTAACTTTTAGGGGTTGTTTTGTCTCAATATCATCTAAAAGTATTATGGGGCAGTCCCCTTAGTACTTTCCATCTCTTTAGAACAAGTACAAAAGTTTTTTGGGAGAGTGAATAATATCTTTAATATTTAACTTAGATTATTCTTATTGGGGGTAACTTTAAGGGGTTTTTTTGTTCCGATATTATCTCGAAGTATTAGGGCGCAGTCCCCTAAGTACTTTACATCTCTTCAGAACAAGTACAAAAATTTCTTGGGAGAGTGAATAATATCCTTTATATTTAACTTAGATTATTCTTATCGGGGGTGACTTTTAGGGGTTCTTTTGTCTCGATATCATCTGAAAGTATTAGGGGGCATTCCCCTAAGTACTTTCCATCTCTTTAGAACAAGTACAAAAATTTTTTGGGAGAGTGAATAATATCTTTTTTATTTAACTTAGATTATTCTTCTCAGGGGTAACTTTTAGGGGTTGCTTTGTCTCGATATCATCTAAAAGTATCAGGGGGCAGTCGCCTAAGTACTTTCCATCTCTTCAGAAAAGTACAAAAATTTCTTGGGACAGTGAATAATATCTTTTATATTTAATTTGGATTAATTTTATCGGGGGTAACTTTTAGGGGTTGTTTTGTCTCGATATCATCTGGAAGTATTAGGGGGCAGTCCCCTAAGTACTTTCCATCACTTTAGAACAAGTACAAAAATTTTTTGGGAAAGTGAATAATATCTTTTATATTTCATTTGGATTAATCTTATCAGGGGTGACTTTAAGGGTTGATTTGTCTCGATATCATCTGAAAGTATTAGGGGGCAGTCCCCTAAGTACTTTCCATCTCTTCAGAACAAGTACAAAAATTTCTTGGGACAGTAAATAATATCTTTTATATTTAATTTGGATTAATCTTATCAGGGGTGAATTTTAGGGGTTGTTTTGTCTCGATATCATCTGGAAGTACTAAGAAATAGTCCCCTAAGTACTTTCCATCTCTTCAGAACAAGTACAAAATTTTTTTGGGAGAGTGAATAATATCTTTAATATTTAACTTAGATTATTCTTATCGGGGGTAACTTTTAGGGGTTGTTTTGTCTCGATATCACCTCGAAGTATTAGGGGGCAGTCCCCTAAGTACTTTCCATCACTTTAGAACAAGTACAAAAATTTTTTGGGAAAGTGAATAATATCTTTTATATTTCATTTGGATTAATCTTATCAGGGGTGACTTTAAGGGTTGATTTGTTCCGATATTATCTCGAAGTATTAGGGCGCAGTCCCCTTAGTACTTTCCATCTCTTCAGAACAAGTACAAAAATTTCTTGGGACAGTGAATAAAATCTATTATATTTAATTTGGTCTAATCTTATCAGGGGTTACTTTTAGGGGTTGTTTTGTCTTGATATTATCTGGACGTATTAAGGGGCAGTCCCATTAGTACTTTCTATCTCTTCAGAACAAGTACAAAAATTTTTTGGGAAAGTGAATAATATCTTTTATATTTCATTTGGATTATTCTTATCAGGGGTAACTTTTAGGGGTTGTTTTGTCTCAATATCATCTAAAAGTATTATGGGGCAGTCCCCTTAGTACTTTCCATCTCTTTAGAACAAGTACAAAAGTTTTTTGGGAGAGTGAATAATATCTTTAATATTTAACTTAGATTATTCTTATTGGGGGTAACTTTAAGGGGTTGTTTTGTTCCGATATTATCTCAAAGTATTAGGGCGCAGTCCCCTAAGTACTTTACATCTCTTCAGAACAAGTACAAAAATTTCTTGGGAGAGTAAATAATATCCTTTATATTTAACTTAGATTATTCTTATCGGGGGTGACTTTTAGGGGTTCTTTTGTCTCGATATCATCTGAAAGTATTAGGGGGCATTCCCCTAAGTACTTTCCATCTCTTTAGAACAAGTACAAAAGTTTTTTGGGAGAGTGAATAATATCTTTTATATTTAACTTAGATTATTCTTATTGGGGGTAACTTTAAGGGGTTGTTTTGTTCCGATATTATTTTGAAGTATTAGGGCGCAGTCCCCTAAGTACTTTACATCTCTTCAGAACAAGTACAAAAATTTCTTGGGACAGTGAATAAAATCTATTATATTTAATTTGGTCTAATCTTATCAGGGGTTACTTTTAGAGGTTGTTTTGTCTTGATATTATCTGGACGTATTAAGGGGCAGTCCCCTTAGTACTTTCTATCTCTCCAGAACAAGTACAAAAATTTTTTGGGAAAGTGAATAATATCTTTTATATTTCATTTGGATTAATCTTATCAGGGGTTACTTTTAGGGGTTGTTTTGTCTCGATATCATCTGGAAGTATTAAGGGACAGTCTCGTTAGTACTTTCCATCTTTTCAGAACATGTACAAAATTTTTTTGGGAGAGTGAATAATATCCTTTATATTTAACTTAGATTATTCTTATCAGGGGTGACTTTTAGGGGTTGTTTTGTCTCGATATCATCTAAAAGTATTAGGGGGCATTCCCCTAAGTACTTTCCATCTCTTCAGAACAAGTACAAACATTTTTTGGGAGAGTGAATAATATCTTTAATATTTAACTTAGATTATTCTTATCGGGGGTAACTTTTAGGGGTTGTTTTGTCTCGATATCATCTGAAAGTATTAGGGGGCAATCCCCTAAGTACTTTCCATCTCTTCAGAACAAGTCCAAAATTTTTTTGGGAGAGTGAATAATATCTTTAATATTTAACTTAGATTATTCTTATCGGGGGTAACTTTTAGGGGTTGTTTTGTCTCGATATCATCTGGAAGTATTAAGGGACAGTCCCGTTAGTACTTTCCATCTTTTCAGAACATGTACAAAATTTTTTTGGGAGAGTGAATAATATCCTTTATATTTAACTTAGATTATTCTTATCGGGGGTGACTTTTAGGGGTTGTTTTGTCTCGATATCATCTGAAAGTATTAGGGGGCATTCCCCTTAGTACTTTCCATCTCTTCAGAACAAGTACAAAAATTTTTTGGGAGAGTGAATAATATCTTTTACATTTAACTTAGATTATTCTTATCGGGGGTAACTTTTAGGGGTGGTTTTGTATCGATATCATCTGGAAGTATTAGGGGGCAGTCCCCTTAGTACCTTCCATCTCTTCAGAACAAGTAAAAAATTTCTTGGGACAGTAAATAATATTTTTTATATTTAATTTGGATTAATCTTATCAGAGGTGACTTTTAAAGAATGTTTTGTCTCGATATCATCTGGAAGTATTAGGGGGCAGTCCGCTAAGTACATTCCTGCTCTTCAGAACAAGTACAAAAATTTCTTGGGATAGTGAATAATATTTTTTATATTTAATTTGGATTAATCTTATCAGGGGTGACTTTTAGGGGTTGTTTTGTCTCGATATCATCTGGAAGTATTAGAGGGCAGTCCCCTAAGTACCTTCCTTCTCTTCAGAACAAGGACAAAAATGTTTTTGGAAAGTGAATAATATCTTTTATATTTAATTTGGATTAATCTTATCAGGGGTGACTTTTTGGGGTTGTTTTGTCTTGATAACATCTGGAAGTATTAAAGGTCAGTCCCCTAAGTACTTTCAATCTCTTTAGAACAAGTACAAAAATTTTTTGGGAAAGTGAATAATATCTTTTATATTTAACTTGGATTATTCTTATCAGGGGTAACTTTTAGGGGTTGTTTTTTCTTAATATCATCTGGAAGTATTAGAGGGCAGTCCCCTAAGTACATTCCTTCTCTTCAAAACAAGTACAAAAATTGCTTGGGACAGTGAATAATATCTTTTATATTTAATTTGGATTTATCTTATCAGGGGTGACTTTTAGGGGTTGTTTTGTCTCGATATCATCTGGAAGTATTAGGGGGCAGTCCCGTAAGTACATTCCAGCTCTTCAGAACAAGTACAAAAATTTCTTGGGACAGTGAATAATATTTTTTATATTTAATTTGGATTAATCTTATCAGGGGTGACTTTTAGGGGTTGTTTTGTCTCGATATCATCTGGAAGTATTAGGGGGCAGTTTCCTAAGTACATTCCTTCTCTTCAGAACAAGTACAAAAATTTTTTTGGAAAGTGAATAATATCTTTTATATTTAATTTGGATTAATCTTATCAGGGGTGACTTTTAGGGGTTGTTTTTTCTCAATATCATCTGGAAGTATTAGGGGGCTGTCCCCTAAGTACATTCCTTCTCTTCAGAATAAGTTAAAAAATTTTTTGGGAAAGTGAATAATATATTTTATATTTAACTTGGATTAATCTTATTAGGGGTGACTTTTAGGGGTTGTTTTGTCTCGATATCATCTGTAAGTATTAAGGGACAGTCCCCTAAGTACATTCCTTCTCTTCAGAACAAGTACAAAAATTTTTTTGGAAAGTGAATAATATCTTTTATATTTAATTTAGATTAATCTTATCAGGGGTGACTTTTAGGGGTTGTTTTGTCTTGATATCATCTGGAAGTATTAAGGGTCAGTCCTCTAAGTACTTTTCATCTTTTTAGAACAAGTACAAAAATTCTTTGGGAAAGTGAATAATATCTTTTATATTTCATTTGGATTAATCTTATCAGGGGTCACTTTTAGGGGTTGTTTTGTCTTGATATCATCTGTAAGTATTAAGGGACAGTCCCCTTAGTACTTAACATCTTTTCTGAACATGTACAAAAATTTTTTGGGAGAGTGAATAATATCTTTTATATTTAACTTAGATTATTCTTATCAGGGGTAACTTTTAGGGGTTGCTTTGTCTTGATATCATCTGGAAGTATTAGAGGTCAGTCCCCTAAGTACTTTCCATCTCTTAAGAACAAGTACAAAAATTTTTTGGGAAAGTGAATAATATCATTTATATTTAACTTGGATTATTCTTATCAGGGGTAACTTTTAGGGGTTGTTTTTTCTCAATATCATCTGAAAGTATTAGAGAGCAGTCCCCTAAGTAAATTCCTTCTCTTCAGAACAAGTACAAAAAATTGCTTGGGACAGTGAATAATATCTTTTATATTTAATTTGCATTTATCTTATCAGGGGTGACTTTTAGGGGTTGTTTTGTCTCGATATCATCTGGAAGTATTAGGGGGCAGTCCCCTAAGTACATTCCAGCTCTTCAGAACAAGTACAAAAATTTCTTGGGACAGTGAATAATATTTTTTATATTTAATTTGGATTGATCTTATCAGGGGTGACTTTTAGGGGTTGTTTTGTCTCGATATCATCTGGAAGTATTAGGGGGCAGTCTCCTAAGTACATTCCTTCTCTTCAGAACAAGTACAAAAATTTTTTTGGAAAGTGAATAATATCTTTTATATTTAATTTGGATTAATCTTATCAGGGGTGACTTTTAGGGGTTCTTTTGTATCGATATCATCTGGAAGTATTAAGGGGCAGTCCCCTTAGTACTTTTTATCTCTTTAGAACAAGTAAAAAATTTCTTGGGACAGTAAATAATATTTTTTATATTTAATTTGGATTAATCTTATCAGAGGTGACTTTTAAAGGTTGTTTTGTCTCGATATCATCTGGAAGTATTAGGGGGCAGTCCGCTAAGTACATTTCTGCTCTTCAGAACAAGTACAAAAATTTCTTGGGATATTGAATAATATTTTTTATATTTAATTTGGATTAATCTTATCAGGGGTGACTTTTAGGGGTTGTTTTGTCTCGATATCATCTGGAAGTATTAGAGGGCAGTCCCCTAAGTACATTCCTTCTCTTCAGAACAAGGACAAAAATGTTTTTGGAAAGTGAATAATATATTTTATATTTAATTTGGATTAATCTTATCAGGGGTGACTTTTAGGGGTTGTTTTGTCTTGATATCATCTGGAAGTATTAAAGGTCAGTCCCCTAAGTACTTTCCATCTCTTTAGAACAAGTACAAAAATTTTTTGGGACAGTGAATAATATCTTTTATATTTAATTTTGATTTATCTTATCAGGGGTGACTTTTAGGGGTTGTTTTGTCTCGATATCATCTGGAAGTATTAGGGGGCAGTCCCCTAAGTACATTCCAGCTCTTCAGAACAAGTAAAAAATTTCTTGGGACAGTGAATAATATTTTTTATATTTAATTTGGATTAATCTTATCAGGGGTGACTTTTAGGGGTTGTTTTGTCTCGATATCATCTGGAAGTATTAGGGGGCAGTCTCCTAAGTACATTCCTTCTCTTCAGAACAAGTACAAAAATTTTTTTGGAAAGTGAATAATATCTTTTATATTTAATTTGGATTAATCTTATCAGGGGTGACTTTTAGGGGTTGTTTTTTCTCAATATCATCTGGAAGTATTAGGGGGCTGTCCCCTAAGTACATTCCTTCTCTTCAGAATAAGTTCAAAAATTTTTTGGGAAAGTGAATAATATCTTTTATATTTAACTTGGATTATTCTTATCGGGGGTAACTTTTAGGGGTTGTTTTTTCTCAATATGATCTAGAAGTATTAGGGGGCAGTCCCCTAAGTACATTCCTTCTCTTCAGAACAAGTACAAAAATTTTTTTGGAAAGTGAATAAATATTTATATTTAATTTGGATTATTCTTATCAGGGTTGAATTTTAGGGGTTGTTTTGTCTTGATATCATCTGGATGTATTAAGGGGCAGTCCCCTAAGTACTTTCCATCTCTTCAGAACAAGTGCAAAAATTTTTTGGGAGAGTGAATAATATCTTTAATATTTAACTTAGATTATTCTTATCGGGGGTAACTTTTAGGGGTTGTTTTGTTCCGATATTATCTCGAAGTATTAGGGCGCAGTCCCCTAAGTACTTTACATCTCTTCAGAACAAGTACAAAAATTTCTTGGGACAGTGAATAAAATCTATTATATTTAATTTGGTCTAATCTTATCAGGGGTTACTTTTAGGGGTTGTTTTGTCTTGATATTATCTGGACGTATTAAGAGGCAGTCCCCTTAGTACTTTCTATCTCTTCAGAACAAGTACAAAAATTTTTTGGGAAAGTGAATAATATCTTTTATATTTCATTTGGATTAATCTTATCAGGGGTTACTTTTAGGGGTTGTTTTGTCTCGATATCATCTGGAAATATTAAGGTACAGTCCCGTTAGTACTTTCCATCTTTTCAGAACATGTACAAAATTTTTTTGGGAGAGTGAATAATATCCTTTATATTTAACTTAGATTATTCTTATCGGGGGTGACTTTTAGGGGTTGTATTGTCTCGATATCATCTGAAAGTATTAGGGGGCATTCCCCTAAGTACTTTCCATCTCTTCAGAACAAGTACAAAAATTTTTTGGGAGAGTGAATAATATCTTTTTTATATAACTTAGGTTATTCTTATCAGGGGTAACTTTTAGGGGTTGCTTTGTCTCGATATCATCTAAAAGTATCAGGGGGCAGTCGCCTAAGTACATTCCTTCTCTTCAGAACAAGTACAAAAATTTCTTGGGAGAGTGAATAATATCTTTTACATTTAACTTAGATTATTCTTATCGGGGGTAACTTTTAGGGGTTGTTTTGTATCGATATCATCTGGAAGTATTAGGGGGCAGTCCCCTTAGTACCTTCCATCTCTTCAGAACAAGTAAAAAATTTCTTGGGACAGTAAATAATATTTTTTATATTTAATTTGGATTAATCTTATCAGGGGTGACTTTTAAAGAATGTTTTGTCTCGATATCATCTGGAAGTATTAGGGGGCAGTCCGCTAAGTACATTCCTGCTCTTCAGAACAAGTACAAAAATTTCTTGGGATAGTGAATAATATTTTTTATATTTAATTTGGATTAATCTTATCAGGGGTGACTTTTAGGGGTTGTTTTGTCTCGATATCATCTGGAAGTATTAGAGGGCAGTCCCCTAAGTACATTCCTTCTCTTCAGAACAAGGACAAAAATGTTTTTGGAAAGTGAATAATATCTTTTATATTTAATTTGGATTAATCTTATCAGGGGTGACTTTTTGGGGTTGTTTTGTCTTGATAACATCTGGAAGTATTAAAGGTCAGTCCCCTAAGTACTTTCAATCTCTTTAGAACAAGTACAAAAATTTTTTGGGAAAGTGAATAATATCTTTTACATTTAACTTGGATTATTCTTATCAGGGGTAACTTTTAGGGGTTGTTTTTTCTTAATATCATCTGGAAGTATTAGAGGGCAGTCCCCTAAGTACATTCCTTCTCTTCAAAACAAGTACAAAAATTGCTTGGGACAGTGAATAATATCTTTTATATTTAATTTGGATTTATCTTATCAGGGGTGACTTTTAGGGGTTGTTTTGTCTCGATATCATCTGAAAGTATTAGGGGGCAGTCCCCTAAGTACATTCCAGCTCTTCAGAACAAGTACAAAAATTTCTTGGGACAGTGAATAATATTTTTTATATTTAATTTGGATTAATCTTATCAGGGGTGACTTTTAGGGGTTGTTTTGTCTCGATATCATCTGGAAGTATTAGGGGGCAGTTTCCTAAGTACATTCCTTCTCTTCAGAACAAGTACAAAAATTTTTTTGGAAAGTGAATAATATCTTTTATATTTAATTTGGATTAATCTTATCAGGGGTAACTTTTAGGGGTTGTTTTTTCTTAATATCATCTGGAAGTATTAGAGAGCAGTCCCCTAAGTAAATTTCTTCTGTTCAGAACAAGTACAAAAATTGCTTGGGACAGTGAATAATATCTTTTATATTTAATTTGCATTTATCTTATCAGGGGTGACTTTTAGGGGTTGTTTTGTCTCGATATCATCTGGAAGTATTAGGGGGCAGTCTCCTAAGTACATTCCTTCTCTTCAGAACAAGTACAAAAATTTTTTTGGAAAGTGAATAATATCTTTTATATTTAATTTGGATTAATCTTCTCAGGGGTGACTTTTAGGGGTTGTTTTTTCTCAACATCATCTGGAAGTATTAGGGGGCAGTCTCCTAAGTACATTCCTTCTCTTCAGAACAAGTATAAAAATTTTTTTGGAAAGTGAATAATATCTTTTATATTTAATTTGGATTAATCTTATCAGGGGTGACTTTTAGGGGTTGTTTTGTCTTGATATCATCTGTAAGTATTAAGGGACAGTCCCCTTAGTACTTTCCATCTTTTCAGAACATGTACAAAAATTTTTTGAGAGAGTGAATAATATCTTTTATATTTAACTTAGATTATTCTTATCGGGGGTGAGTTTTAGGGGTTGTTTTGTCTCGATATCATCTGTAAGTATTAAGGGACAGTCCCCTTAGTACTTAACATCTTTTCTGAACATGTACAAAAATTTTTTGGGAGAGTGAATAATATCTTTTATATTTAACTTAAATTATTCTTATCAGGGGTTACTTTTAGGGGTTGTTTTTTCTCAATATCATCTGGAAGTATTAGAGAGCAGTCCCCTAAGTACATTCCTTCTCTTCAGAACAAGTACAAAAATTGCTTGGGACAGTGAATAATATCTTTTATATTTAATTTGGATTAATCTTATCAGGGGTGACTTTTAGGGGTTGTTTTTTCTCAATATCATCTGGAAGTATTAGGGGGCTGTCCCCTAAGTACATTCCTTCTCTTCAGAATAAGTTCAAAAATTTTTTGGGAAAGTGAATAATATCTTTTATATTTAACTTGGATTATTCTTATCGGGGGTAACTTTTAGGGGTTGTTTTTTCTCAATATCATCTGGAAGTATTAGGGGGCAGTCCCCTAAGTACATTCCTTCTCTTCAGAACAAGTTCAAAAATTTTTTGGGAAAGTGAATAATATCTTTTATATTTAACTTGGATTATTCTTATCAGGGGTAACTTTTAGGGGTTGTTTTTTTTCAATATCATCTGGAAGTATTAGGGAGCAGTCCCCTAAGTACATTCCTTCTCTTTAGAAAAAGTTCAAAAATTTTTTGGGAAAGTGAATAATATCTTTTATATCTAACTTGGATTATTCTTATCAGGGGTAACTTTTAGGGGTTGTTTTTTCTTAATATCATTTGGAAGTATTAGGAAGCAGTATCCTAAGTACATTCCTTCTCTTCAGAACAAGTACAAAAATTTCTTGGGACAGTGAATAACATTTTTTATATTTAATTTGGATTAATCTTATCAAGGGTGACTTTTAGGGGTTGTTTTGTCTTAATATCATCTGGCAGTATTAGGAGGCAGTTCCCTAAGTACTTTCCATCTCTTCAGAACAAGTACAAAAATTTCTTGGAACAGTGAATAATATCTTTTATATTTAATTTAGATTTATCTTATCAGGGGTAACTTTTAGGGGTTGTTTTGTCTCGATATCATCTGGAAGTATTAGGGGGCAGTCCGCTAAGTACATTCCTGCTCTTTAGAACAAGTACAAAAATTTCTTGGGACAGTGAATAATATTTTTTATGTTTAATTTGGATTAATCTTATCAGGGGTGACTTTTAGGGGTTGTTTTGTCTCGATATCATCTGGAAGTATTAGGGGGCAGTCCCCTAAGTACATTCCTTCTCTTCAGAACAAGGACAAAAATGTTTTTGGAAAGTGAATAATATCTTTTATATTTAATTTGGACTAATCTTATCAGGGGTGACTTTTAGGGGTTGTTTTGTCTTGATATCATCTGGAAGTATTAAAAGTCAGTCCCCTAAGTACTTTCAATCTATTTAGAACAAGTACAAAAATTTCTTGGGACAGTGAATAATATCTTTTATATTTAATATGGATTAATCTTATCAGGGGTGACATTTAAAGGTTGTTTTGTCTCGATATCATCTGGAAGTATTAGGGGGCAGTCCCCTAAGTACATTCCAGTTCTTCAGAACAAGTACAAAAATTTCTTGGGACAGTGAATAAAATTTTTTATATTTAATTTGGATTAATCTTATCAGGGGTGACTTTTAGGGGTTGTTTTGTCTCGATATCATCTGGAAGTATTAGGGGGCAGTCTCCTAAGTACATTCCTTCCCTTCAGAACAAGTACAAAAATTTTTTTTGAAAGTGAATAAATATTTATATTTAATTTGGATTATTCTTATCAGGGTTGAATTTTAGGGGTTGTTTTGTCTTGATATCATCTGGATGTATTAAGGGGCAGTCCCCTAAGTACTTTCCATCTCTTCAGAACAAGTACAAAAATTTTTTGGGAGAGTGAATAATATCTTTAATATTTAACTTGGATTATTCTTATCAGGGGTAACTTTTAGGGGTTGTTTTGTCTCAATATCATCTAAAAATTTTATGGGGCAGTCCCCTTAGTACTTTCCATCTCTTTAGAACAAGTACAAAAGTTTTTTGGGAGAGTGAATAATACCTTTAATATTTAACTTAGATTATTCTTATCGGGGGTAACTTTTAGGGGTTGTTTTGTTCCGATATTATCTCGAAGTATTAGGGCGCAGTCCCCTAAGTACTTTACATCTCTTCAGAACAAGTACAAAAATTTCTTGGGACAGTGAATAAAATCTATTATATTTAATTTGGTCTAATCTTATCAGGGGTTACTTTTAGGGGTTGTTTTGTCTTGATATTATCTGGACGTATTAAGGGGCAGTCCCCTTAGTACTTTCTATCTCTTCAGAACAAGTACAAAAATTTTTTGGGAAAGTGAATAATATCTTTTATATTTCATTTGGATTAATCTTATCAGGGGTTACTTTTAGGGGTTGTTTTGTCTCGATATCATCTGGAAATATTAAGGTACAGTCCCGTTAGTACTTTCCATCTTTTCAGAACATGTACAAAATTTTTTTGGGAGAGTGAATAATATCCTTTATATTTAACTTAGATTATTCTTATCGGGGGTGACTTTTAGGGGTTGTATTGTCTCGATATCATCTGAAAGTATTAGGGGGCATTCCCCTAAGTACTTTCCATCTCTTCAGAACAAGTACAAAAATTTTTTGGGAGAGTGAATAATATCTTTTTTATATAACTTAGGTTATTCTTATCAGGGGTAACTTTTAGGGGTTGCTTTGTCTCGATATCATCTAAAAGTATCAGGGGGCAGTCGCCTAAGTACATTCCTTCTCTTCAGAACAAGTACAAAAATTTCTTGGGAGAGTGAATAATATCTTTTACATTTAACTTAGATTATTCTTATCGGGGGTAACTTTTAGGGGTTGTTTTGTATCGATATCATCTGGAAGTATTAGGGGGCAGTCCCCTTAGTACCTTCCATCTCTTCAGAACAAGTAAAAAATTTCTTGGGACAGTAAATAATATTTTTTATATTTAATTTGGATTAATCTTATCAGGGGTGACTTTTAAAGAATGTTTTGTCTCGATATCATCTGGAAGTATTAGGGGGCAGTCCGCTAAGTACATTCCTGCTCTTCAGAACAAGTACAAAAATTTCTTGGGATAGTGAATAATATTTTTTATATTTAATTTGGATTAATCTTATCAGGGGTGACTTTTAGGGGTTGTTTTGTCTCGATATCATCTGGAAGTATTAGAGGGCAGTCCCCTAAGTACATTCCTTCTCTTCAGAACAAGGACAAAAATGTTTTTGGAAAGTGAATAATATCTTTTATATTTAATTTGGATTAATCTTATCAGGGGTGACTTTTTGGGGTTGTTTTTTCTTAATATCATCTGGAAGTATTAGAGGGCAGTCCCCTAAGTACATTCCTTCTCTTCAAAACAAGTACAAAAATTGCTTGGGACAGTGAATAATATCTTTTATATTTAATTTGCATTTATCTTATCAGGGGTGACTTTTAGGGGTTGTTTTGTCTCGATATCATCTGGAAGTATTAGGGGGCAGTCCCCTAAGTACATTCCAGCTCTTCAGAACAAGTACAAAAATTTCTTGGGACAGTGAATAATATTTTTTATATTTAATTTGGATTAATCTTATCAGGGGTGACTTTTAGGGGTTGTTTTGTCTCGATATCATCTGGAAGTATTAGGGGGCAGTTTCCTAAGTACATTCCTTCTCTTCAGAACAAGTACAAAAATTTTTTTGGAAAGTGAATAATATCTTTTATATTTAATTTGGATTAATCTTATCAGGGGTAACTTTTAGGGGTTGTTTTTTCTTAATATCATCTGGAAGTATTAGAGAGCAGTCCCCTAAGTAAATTCCTTCTCTTCAGAACAAGTACAAAAATTGCTTGGGACAGTGAATAATATCTTTTATATTTAATTTGCATTTATCTTATCAGGGGTGACTTTTAGGGGTTGTTTTGTCTCGATATCATCTGAAAGTATTAGGGGGCAGTCCTCTAAGTACATTCCAGCGCTTTAGAACAAGTACAAAAATTTCTTGGGACAGTGAATAATATTTTTTATATTTAATTTGGATTGATCTTATCAGGGGTGACTTTTAGGGGTTGTTTTGTCTCGATATCATCTGAAAGTATTAGGGGGCAGTCTCCTAAGTACTTTCCATCTTTTCAGAACATGTACAAAAATTTTTTGAGAGAGTGAATAATATCTTTTATATTTAACTTAGATTATTCTTATCGGGGGTGAGTTTTAGGGGTTGTTTTGTCTCGATATCATCTGTAAGTATTAAGGGACAGTCCCCTTAGTACCTAACATCTTTTCTGAACATGTACAAAAATTTTTTGGGAGAGTGAATAATATCTTTTATATTTAACTTAAATTATTCTTATCAGGGGTGACTTTTAGGGGTTGTTTTTTCTCAATATCATCTGGAAGTATTAGAGAGCAGTCCCCTAAGTACATTCCTTCTCTTCAGAACAAGTACAAAAATTGCTTGGGACAGTGGATAATATCTTTTATATTTAATTTGGATTAATCTTATCAGGGGTGTCTTTTAGGGGTTGTTTTTTCTCAATATCATCTAGAAGTATTAGGGGGCTGTCCCCTTAGTACATTCCTTCTCTTCAGAATAAGTTCAAAAATTTTTTGGGAAAGTGAATAATATCTTTTATATTTAACTTGAATTATTCTTATCGGGGGTAACTTTTAGGGGTTGTTTTTTCTCAATATCATCTGGAAGTATTAGGGGGCAGTCCCCTAAGTACATTCCTTCTCTTCAGAACAAGTTCAAAAATTTTTTGGGAAAGTGAATAATATCTTTTATATTTAACTTGGATTATTCTTATCAGGGGTAACTTTTAGGGGTTGTTTTTTTTCAATATCATCTGGAAGTATTAGGGAGCAGTCCCCTAAGTACATTCCTTCTCTTTAGAAAAAGTTCAAAAATTTTTTGGGAAAGTGAATAATATCTTTTATATCTAACTTGGATTATTCTTATCAGGGGTAACTTTTAGGGGTTGTTTTTTCTTAATATCATTTGGAAGTATTAGGAAGCAGTATCCTAAGTACATTCCTTCTCTTCAGAACAAGTACAAAAATTTCTTGGGACAGTGAATAATATTTTTTATATTTAATTTGGATTAATTTTATCAAGGGTGACTTTTAGGGGTTGTTTTGTCTTAATATCATCTGGCAGTATTAGGGGGCAGTTCCCTAAGTACTTTCCATCTCTTCAGAACAAGTACAAAAATTTCTTGGAACAGTGAATAATATCTTTTATATTTAATTTGGATTTATCTTATCAGGGGTAACTTTTAGGGGTTGTTTTGTCTCGATATCATCTGGAAGTATTAGGGGGCAGTCCGTTAAGTACATTCCTGCTCTTTAGAACAAGTACAAAAATTTCTTGGGACAGTGAATAATATTTTTTATGTTTAATTTGGATTAATCTTATCAGGGGTGACTTTTAGGGGTTGTTTTGTCTCGATATCATCTGGAAGTATTAGGGGGCAGTCCCCTAAGTACATTCCTTCTCTTCAGAACAAGGACAAAAATGTTTTTGGTAAGTGAATAATATCTTTTATATTTAATTTGGATTAATCTTATCAGGGGTGACTTTTAGGGGTTGTTTTGTCTTGATATCATCTGGAAGTATTAAAAGTCAGTCCCCTAAGTACTTTCAATCTATTTAGAACAATAACAAAAATTTCTTGGGACAGTGAATAATATCTTTTATATTTAATATGGATTAATCTTATCAGGGGTGACATTTAAAGGTTGTTTTGTCTCGATATCATCTGGAAGTATTAGGGGGCAGTCCCCTAAGTACATTCCAGCTCTTCAGAACAAGTACAAAAATTTCTTGGGAAAGTGAATAATATATTTTATATTTAACTTGGATTAATCTTATCAGGGGTGACTTTTAGGGGTTGTTTTGTCTTGATATCATCTGGATGTATTAAGGGGCAGTCCCCTAAGTACTTTCCATCTCTTCAGAACAAGTACAAAAATTTTTTGGGAGAGTGAATAATATCTTTAATATTTAACTTGAATTATTCTTATCAGGGGTAACTTTTAGGGGTTGTTTTGTCTCAATATCATCTAAAAATTTTATGGGGCAGTCCCCTTAGTACTTTCCATCTCTTTAGAACAAGTACAAAAGTTTTTTGGGAGAGTGAATAATATCTTTAATATTTAACTTAGATTATTCTTATCGGGTTAACTTTTAGGGGTTGTTTTGTTCCGATATTATCTCGAAGTATTAGGGCGCAGTCCCCTAAGTACTTTACATCTCTTCAGAACAAGTACAAAAATTTCTTGGGACAGTGAATAATATCTTTTATATTTAATTTGGATTAATCTTATCAGGGGTGACTTTTAGGGGTTGTTTTTTCTCAATATCATCTGGAAGTATTAGGGGGCTGTCCCCTAAGTACATTCCTTCTCTTCAGAATAAGTTAAAAAATTTTTTGGGAAAGTGAATAATATATTTTATATTTAACTTGGATTAATCTTATCAGGGGTGACTTTTAGGGGTTGTTTTGTCTCGATATCATCTGGAAGTATTAGGGGGCAGTCCGCTAAGTACATTCCTGCTCTTTAGAACAAGTACAAAAATTTCTTGGGACAGTGAATAATATTTTTTATGTTTAATTTGGATTAATCTTATCAGGGGTGACTTTTAGGGGTTGTTTTGTCTCGATATCATCTGGAAGTATTAGGGGGCAGTCCCCTAAGTACATTCCTTCTCTTCAGAACAAGGACAAAAATGTTTTTGGAAAGTGAATAATATCTTTTATATTTAATTTGGATTAATCTTATCAGGGGTGACTTTTAGGGGTTGTTTTGTCTTGATATCATCTGGAAGTATTAAAAGTCAGTCCCCTAAGTACTTTCAATCTATTTAGAACAAGTACAAAAATTTCTTGGGACAGTGAATAATATCTTTTATATTTAATATGGATTAATCTTATCAGGGGTGACATTTAAAGGTTGTTTTGTCTCGATATCATCTGAAAGTATTAGGGGGCAGTCCCCTAAGTACATTCCAGCTCTTCAGAACAAGTACAAAAATTTCTTGGGACAGTGAATAATATTTTTTATATTTAATTTGGATTAATCTTATCAGGGGTGACTTTTAGGGGTTGTTTTGTCTCGATATCATCTGGAAGTATTAGGGGGCAGTCTCCTAAGTACATTCCTTCCCTTCAGAACAAGTACAAAAATTTTTTTTGAAAGTGAATAAATATTTATATTTAATTTGGATTATTCTTATCAGGGTTGAATTTTAGGGGTTGTTTTGTCTTGATATCATCTGGATGTATTAAGGGGCAGTCCCCTAAGTACTTTCCATCTCTTCAGAACAAGTACAAAAATTTTTTGGGAGAGTGAATAATATCTTTAATATTTAACTTGGATTATTCTTATCAGGGGTAACTTTTAGGGGTTGTTTTGTCTCAATATCATCTAAAAATTTTATGGGGCAGTCCCCTTAGTACTTTCCATCTCTTTAGAACAAGTACAAAAGTTTTTTGGGAGAGTGAATAATATCTTTAATATTTAACTTAGATTATTCTTATCGGGGGTAACTTTTAGGGGTTGTTTTGTTCCGATATTATCTCGAAGTATTAGGGCGCAGTCCCCTAAGTACTTTACATCTCTTCAGAACAAGTACAAAAATTTCTTGGGACAGTGAATAAAATCTATTATATTTAATTTGGTCTAATCTTATCAGGGGTTACTTTTAGGGGTTGTTTTGTCTTGATATTATCTGGACGTATTAAGGGGCAGTCCCCTTAGTACTTTCTATCTCTTCAGAACAAGTACAAAAATTTTTTGGGAAAGTGAATAATATCTTTTATATTTCATTTGGATTAATCTTATCAGGGGTTACTTTTAGGGGTTGTTTTGTCTCGATATCATCTGGAAATATTAAGGTACAGTCCCGTTAGTACTTTCCATCTTTTCAGAACATGTACAAAATTTTTTTGGGAGAGTGAATAATATCCTTTATATTTAACTTAGATTATTCTTATCGGGGGTGACTTCTAGGGGTTGTATTGTCTCGATATCATCTGAAAGTATTAGGGGGCATTCCCCTAAGTACTTTCCATCTCTTCAGAACAAGTACAAAAATTTTTTGGGAGAGTGAATAATATCTTTTTTATATAACTTAGGTTATTCTTATCAGGGGTAACTTTTAGGGGTTGCTTTGTCTCGATATCATCTAAAAGTATCAGGGGGCAGTCGCCTAAGTACATTCCTTCTCTTCAGAACAAGTACAAAAATTTCTTGGGAGAGTGAATAATATCTTTTACATTTAACTTAGATTATTCTTATCGGGGGTAACTTTTAGGGGTTGTTTTGTATCGATATCATCTGGAAGTATTAGGGGGCAGTCCCCTTAGTACCTTCCATCTCTTCAGAACAAGTAAAAAATTTCTTGGGACAGAAAATAATATTTTTTATATTTAATTTGGATTAATCTTATCAGGGGTGACTTTTAAAGAATGTTTTGTCTCGATATCATCTGGAAGTATTAGGGGGCAGTCCGCTAAGTACATTCCTGCTCTTCAGAACAAGTACAAAAATTTCTTGGGATAGTGAATAATATTTTTTATATTTAATTTGGATTAATCTTATCAGGGGTGACTTTTAGGGGTTGTTTTGTCTCGATATCATCTGGAAGTATTAGAGGGCAGTCCCCTAAGTACATTCCTTCTCTTCAGAACAAGGACAAAAATGTTTTTGGAAAGTGAATAATATCTTTTATATTTAATTTGGATTAATCTTATCAGGGGTGACTTTTTGGGGTTGTTTTTTCTTAATATCATCTGGAAGTATTAGAGGGCAGTCCCCTAAGTACATTCCTTCTCTTCAAAACAAGTACAAAAATTGCTTGGGACAGTGAATAATATCTTTTATATTTAATTTGCATTTATCTTATCAGGGGTGACTTTTAGGGGTTGTTTTGTCTCGATATCATCTGGAAGTATTAGGGGGCAGTCCCCTAAGTACATTCCAGCTCTTCAGAACAAGTACAAAAATTTCTTGGGACAGTGAATAATATTTTTTATATTTAATTTGGATTAATCTTATCAGGGGTGACTTTTAGGGGTTGTTTTGTCTCGATATCATCTGGAAGTATTAG
This sequence comes from Ganaspis brasiliensis, assembly GCA_037103525.1. Taxonomy (NCBI): domain Eukaryota; kingdom Metazoa; phylum Arthropoda; class Insecta; order Hymenoptera; family Figitidae; genus Ganaspis; species Ganaspis brasiliensis. The sequence goes on along the minus strand of JAZKLR010000538.1, from coordinate 74,642 downwards.
GGGGCAGTTTCCTAAGTACATTCCTTCTCTTCAGAACAAGTACAAAAATTTTTTTGGAAAGTGAATAATATCTTTTATATTTAATTTGGATTAATCTTATCAGGGGTAACTTTTAGGGGTTGTTTTTTCTTAATATCATCTGGAAGTATTAGAGAGCAGTCCCCTAAGTAAATTCCTTCTCTTCAGAACAAGTACAAAAATTGCTTGGGACAGTGAATAATATCTTTTATATTTAATTTGCATTTATCTTATCAGGGGTGATTTTTAGGGGTTGTTTTGTCTCGATATCATCTGAAAGTATTAGGGGGCAGTCCTCTAAGTACATTCCAGCGCTTCAGAACAAGTACAAAAATTTCTTGGGACAGTGAATAATATTTTTTATATTTAATTTGGATTGATCTTATCAGGGGTGACTTTTAGGGGTTGTTTTGTCTCGATATCATCTGGAAGTATTAGGGGGCAGTCTCCTAAGTACATTCCTTCTCTTTAGAACAAGTACAAAAATTTTTTTGGAAAGTGAATAATATCTTTTATATTTAATTTGGATTAATCTTATCAGGGTTGACTTTTAGGGGTTGTTTTGTCTTGATATCATCTGTAAGTATTAAGGGACAGTCCCCTTAGTACTTTCCATCTTTTCAGAACATGTACAAAAATTTTTTGAGAGAGTGAATAATATCTTTTATATTTAACTTAGATTATTCTTATCGGGGGTGAGTTTTAGGGGTTGTTTTGTCTCGATATCATCTGTAAGTATTAAGGGACAGTCCCCTTAGTACCTAACATCTTTTCTGAACATGTACAAAAATTTTTTGGGAGAGTGAATAATATCTTTTATATTTAACTTAAATTATTCTTATCAGGGGTGACTTTTAGGGGTTGTTTTTTCTCAATATCATCTGGAAGTATTAGAGAGCAGTCCCCTAAGTACATTCCTTCTCTTCAGAACAAGTACAAAAATTGCTTGGGACAGTGGATAATATCTTTTATATTTAATTTGGATTAATCTTATCAGGGGTGTCTTTTAGGGGTTGTTTTTTCTCAATATCATCTGGAAGTATTAGGGGGCTGTCCCCTTAGTACATTCCTTCTCTTTAGAATAAGTTCAAAAATTTTTTGGGAAAGTGAATAATATCTTTTATATTTAACTTGGATTATTCTTATCGGGGGTAACTTTTTGGGGTTGTTTTTTCTCAATATCATCTGGAAGTATTAGGGGGCAGTCCCCTAAGTACATTCCTTCTCTTTAGAAAAAGTTCAAAAATTTTTTGGGAAAGTGAATAATATCTTTTATATCTAACTTGGATTATTCTTATCAGGGGTAACTTTTAGGGGTTGTTTTTTCTTAATATCATTTGGAAGTATTAGGAAGCAGTATCCTAAGTACATTCCTTCTCTTCAGAACAAGTACAAAAATTTCTTGGGACAGTGAATAATATTTTTTATATTTAATTTGGATTAATCTTATCAAGGGTGACTTTTAGGGGTTGTTTTGTCTTAATATCATCTGGCAGTATTAGGGGGCAGTTCCCTAAGTACTTTCCATCTCTTCAGAACAAGTACAAAAATTTCTTGGAACAGTGAATAATATCTTTTATATTTAATTTGGATTTATCTTATCAGGGGTAACTTTTAGGGGTTGTTTTGTCTCGATATCATCTGGAAGTATTAGGGGGCAGTCCGTTAAGTACATTCCTGCTCTTTAGAACAAGTACAAAAATTTCTTGGGACAGTGAATAATATTTTTTATGTTTAATTTGGATTAATCTTATCAGGGGTGACTTTTAGGGGTTGTTTTGTCTCGATATCATCTGGAAGTATTAGGGGGCAGTCCCCTAAGTACATTCCTTCTCTTCAGAACAAGGACAAAAATGTTTTTGGAAAGTGAATAATATCTTTTATATTTAATTTGGATTATTCTTATCAGGGTTGAATTTTAGGGGTTGTTTTGTCTTGATATCATCTAAAAATTTTATGGGGCAGTCCCCTTAGTACTTTCCATCTCTTTAGAACAAGTACAAAAGTTTTTTGGGAGAGTGAATAATATCTTTAATATTTAACTTAGATTATTCTTATCGGGGGTAACTTTTAGGGGTTGTTTTGTTCCGATATTATCTCGAAGTATTAGGGCGCAGTCCCCTAAGTACTTTACATCTCTTCAGAACAAGTACAAAAATTTCTTGGGACAGTGAATAATATCTTTTATATTTAATTTGGATTAATCTTATCAGGGGTGACTTTTAGGGGTTGTTTTTTCTCAATATCATCTGGAAGTATTAGGGGGCTGTCCCCTAAGTACATTCCTTATCTTCAGAATAAGTTAAAAAATTTTTTGGGAAAGTGAATAATATATTTTATATTTAACTTGGATTAATCTTATCAGGGGTGACTTTTAGGGGTTGTTTTGTCTCGATATCATCTGGAAGTATTAGGGGGCAGTTTCCTAAGTACATTCCTTCTCTTCAGAACAAGTACAAAAATTTTTTTGGAAAGTGAATAATATCTTTTATATTTAATTTGGATTAATCTTATCAGGGGTGACTTTTAGGGGTTGTTTTGTCTCGATATCATCTGGAAGTATTATGGGGCAGTCCCCTAAGTACATTCCAGCTCTTCAGAACAAGTACAAAAATTTCTTGGGACAGTGAATAATATTTTTTATATTTAATTTGGATTAATCTTATCAGGGGTGACTTTTAGGGGTTGTTTTGTCTCGATATCATTTGAAAGTATTAGGGGGCAGTTTCCTAAGTACATTCCTTCTCTTCAGAACAAGTACAAAAATTTTTTTGGAAAGTGAATAATATCTTTTATATTTAATTTGGATTAATCTTATCAGGGGTGACTTTTAGGGGTTGTTTTTTCTCAATATCATCTGGAAGTATTAGGGGGCAGTTTCCTAAGTACATTCCTTCTCTTCAGAACAAGTACAAAAATTTTTTTGGAAAGTGAATAATATCTTTTATATTTAATTTGGATTAATCTTATCAGGGGTGACTTTTAGGGGTTGTTTTGTCTTGATATCATCTGGAAGTATTAAGGGTCAGTCCCCTAAGTACTTTTCATCTCTTTAGAACAAGTACAAAAATTCTTTGGGAAAGTGAATAATATCTTTTATATTTCATTTGGATTAATCTTATCAGGGGTGACTTTAAGGGTTGTTTTGTCTCGATATCATCTGGAAGTATTAAGGGTCAGTCCCCTAAGTACTTTCCATCTCTTTAGAACAAGTACAAAAATTCTTTGGGAAAGTGAATAATATCTTTTATATTTCATTTGGATTAATCTTATCAGGGGTGACTTTTAGGGGTTGTTTTGTCTCGATATCATCTGGAAGTATTAGGGGGCAGTCTCCTAAGTACATTCCTTCTCTTCAGAACAAGTACAAAAATTTTTTTGGAAAGTGAATAATATCTTTTATATTTAATTTGGATTAATCTTATCAGGGGTGACTTTTAGGGGTTGTTTTGTCTCCATATCATCTGGAAGTATTAGGGGGCAGTCTCCTAAGTACATTCCTTCTCTTCAGAACAAGTACAAAAATTTTTTTTAGAAGTGAATAATATCTTTTATATTTAATTTGGATTAATCTTATCAGGGTTGAATTTTAGGGGTTGTTTTGTCTTGATATCATCTGGATGTATTAAGGGGCAGTCCCCTAAGTACTTTCCATCTCTTCAGAACAAGTACAAAAATTTTTTGGGAGAGTGAATAATATCTTTAATATTTAACTTGGATTATTCTTATCAGGGGTAACTTTTAGGGGTTGTTTTGTCTCAATATCATCTAAAAATTTTATGGGGCAGTCCCCTTAGTACTTTCCATCTCTTTAAAACAAGTACAAAAGTTTTTTGGGAGAGTGAATAATATCTTTAATATTTAACTTAGATTATTCTTATCGGGGGTAACTTTTAGGGGTTGTTTTGTTCCGATATTATCTCGAAGTATTAGGGCGCAGTCCCCTAAGTACATTCCAGCTCTTCAGAACAAGTACAAAAATTTTTTGGGAAAGTGAATAATATATTTTATATTTAACTTGGATTAATCTTATCAGGGGTGACTTTTAGGGGTTGTTTTGTCTCGATATCATCTGGAAGTATTAGGGGGCAGTCTCCTAAGTACATTCCTTCTCTTCAGAACAAGTACAAAATTTTTTTTGGAAAGTGAATAATATCTTTTATATTTAATTTGGATTAATCTTATCAGGGGTGACTTTTAGGGGTTGTTTTGTCTCGATATCATCTGGAAGTATTAAGGGGCAGTCCCCTAAGTACATTCCAGCTCTTCAGAACAAGTACAAAAATTTCTTGGGACAGTGAATAATATTTTTTATATTTAATTTGGATTAATCTTATCAGGGGTGACTTTTAGGGGTTGTTTTGTCTCGATATCATCTGAAAGTATTAGGCCGCAGTTTCCTAAGTACATTCCTTCTCTTCAGAACAAGTACAAAAATTTTTTTGGAAAGTGAATAATATCTTTTATATTTAATTTGGATTAATCTTATCAGGGGTGACTTTTAGGGGTTGTTTTTTCTCAATATCATCTGGAAGTATTAGGGGGCTGTCCCCTAAGTACATTCCTTCTCTTCAGAATAAGTTAAAAAATTTTTTGGGAAAGTGAATAATATATTTTATATTTAACTTGGATTAATCTTATCAGGGGTGACTTTTAGGGGTTGTTTTGTCTCGATATCATCTGTAAGTATTAAGGGACAGTCCCCTAAGTACATTTCTTCTCTTCAGAACAAGTACAAAAATTCTTTGGGAAAGTGAATAATATCTTTTATATTTCATTTGGATTAATCTTATCAGGGGTGACTTTTAGGGGTTGTTTTGTCTCGATATCATCTGGAACTATTAGGGGGCAGTCTCCTAAGTACATTCCTTCTCTTCAGAACAAGTACAAAAATTTTTTTGGAAAGTGAATAATATCTTTTATATTTAATTTGGATTAATCTTATCAGGGGTGACTTTTAGGGGTTGTTTTGTCTCGATATCATCTGGAAGTATTAGGGGGCAGTCTCCTAAGTACATTCCTTCTCTTCACAACAAGTACAAAAATTTTTTTGGAAAGTGAATAATATCTTTTATATTTAATTTGGATTAATCTTATCAGGGGTGACTTTTAGGGGTTGTTTTGTCTCGATATCATCTGTAAGTATTAAGGGACAGTCCCCTAAGTACATTCCTTCTCTTCAGAACAAGTACAAAAATTTTTTTGGAAAGTGAATAATATCTTTTATATTTAATTTGGATTAATCTTATCAGGGGTGACTTTTAGGGGTTGTTTTGTCTTGATATCATCTGGAAGTATTAAGGGTCAGTCCCCTAAGTACTTTTCATCTCTTTAGAACAAGTACAAAAATTCTTTGGGAAAGTGAATAATATCTTTTATATTTCATTTGGATTAATCTTATCAGGGGTGACTTTAAGGGTTGTTTTGTCTCGATATCATCTGGAAGTATTAGGGGGCAGTCCGCTAAGTACATTCCTGCTCTTCAGAACAAGTACAAAAATTTCTTGGGATAGTGAATAATATTTTTTATATTTAATTTGGATTAATCTTAAAAGGGGTGACTTTTAGGGGTTGTTTTGTCTCGATATCATCTGGAAGTATTAGAGGGCAGTCCCTTAAGTACATTCCTTCTCTTCAGAACAAGGACAAAAATGTTTTTGGAAAGTGAATAATATCTTTTATATTTAATTTGGATTAATCTTATCAGGGGTGACTTTTTGGGGTTGTTTTGTCTTGATAACATCTGGAAGTATTAAAGGTCAGTCCCCTAAGTACTTTCAATCTCTTTAGAACAAGTACAAAAATTTTTTGGGAAAGTAAATAATATCTTTTATATTTAACTTGGATTATTCTTATCAGGGGTAACTTTTAGGGGTTGTTTTTTCTTAATATCATCTGGAAGTATTAGAGGGCAGTCCCCTTAGTACATTCCTTCTCTTCAAAACAAGTACAAAAATTGCTTGGGACAGTGAATAATATCTTTTATATTTAATTTGTATTTATCTTATCAGGGGTGACTTTTAGGGGTTGTTTTGTCTCGATATCATCTGGAAGTATTAGGGGGCAGTCCCCTTAGTACTTTTCATCTTTTCAGAACATGTACAAAAATTTTTGGGAGAGTGAATAATATCTTTTATATTTCATTTGGATTAATCTTATCAGGGGTTACTTTTAGGGGTTGTTTTGTCTCGATATCATCTGGAAGTACTAAGAAATAGTCCCCTAAGTACTTTCCATCTCTTCAGAACAAGTACAAAAATTTTTTGGGAGAGTGAATAATATCTTTTATATTTCATTTGGATTAATCTTATCAGGGGTTACTTTTAGGGGTTGTTTTGTCTCGATATCATCTGGAAGTACTAAGAAATAGTCCCCTAAGTACTTTCCATCTCTTCAGAACAAGTACAAAAATTTTTTGGGAGAGTGAATAATATCTTTTATATTTCATTTGGATTAATCTTATCAGGGGTGACTTTTAGGGGTTGATTTGTCTCGATATCATCTGAAAGTATTAGGGGGCAGTCCCCTAAGTACTTTTCATCTCTTCAGAACAAGTACAAAAATTTTTTGGGAAAGTGAATAATATCTTTTATATTTCGTTTGGATTAATCTTATCAGGGGTTACTTTTAGGGGTTGTTTTGTCTCGATATCATCTGGAAGTACTAAGAAATAGTCCCCTAAGTACTTTCCATTTCTTCAGAACAAGTACCAAAATTTCTTGGGACAGTGAATAATATCTTTTATATTTAATTTGGATTACTCTTATCAGGGTTGAATTTTAGGGGTTGTTTTGTCTCGATATCATCTGGAAGTATTAGGGGGCAGTCCCCTAAGTACTTTCCATCACTTTAGAACAAGTACAAAAATTTTTTAGGAAAGTGAATAATATCTTTTATATTTCATTTGGATTAATCTTATCAGGGGTGACTTTAAGAGTTGATTTGGCTTGATATCATCTGACAGTATTAGGGGGCAGCCCCTATGTATTTTCCATCTCTTCAGAACAAGTACAAAAATTTCATGGGACAGTAAATAATATCTTTTATATTTAATTTGGATTAATCTTATCAGGGGTGAATTTTAGGGGTTGTTTTGTCTTGATATCATCTGAAAGTATTAGGGGCAGTCCACTTAGTACTTTCCATCTCTTTAGAACAAGTACAAAAATTTTTTGGGAAAGTGAATAATATCTTTTATATTTCATTTGGATTAATCTTATCAGGGGTGACTTTTAGGGGTTGATTTGTCTCGATATCATCTGAAAGTATTAGGGGGCAGTCCCCTAAGTACTTTCCATCTCTTCAGAACAAGTACAAAAATTTCTTGGGACAGTGAATAATATCTTTTATATTTAATTTAGATTAATCTTATCAGGGTTGAATTTTAGGGGTTGTTTTGTCTTGATATCATCTGGAAGTATTAAGGGGCAGTCCCCTAAGTACTTTCCATCTCTTCAGAACAAGTACAAAAATTTTTTGGGAGAGTGAATAATATCTTGAATATTTAACTTGGATTATTCTTATCAGGGGTAACTTTTAGGGGTTGTTTTGTCTCAATATCATCTAAAAGTATTATGGGGCAGTCCCCTTAGTACTTTCCATCTCTTTAGAACAAGTACAAAAGTTTTTTGGGAGAGTGAATAATATCTTTTATATTTAACTTAGATTATTCTTATTGGGGGTAACTTTAAGGGGTTGTTTTGTTCCGATATTATTTTGAAGTATTAGGGCGCAGTCCCCTAAGTACTTTACATCTCTTCAGAACAAGTACAAAAATTTCTTGGGACAGTGAATAAAATCTATTATATTTAATTTGGTCTAATCTTATCAGGGGTTACTTTTAGGGGTTGTTTTGTCTTGATATTATCTGGACGTATTATTGGCAGTCCCCTTAGTACTTTCTATCTCTTCAGAACAAGTACAAAAATTTTTTGGGAAAGTGAATAATATCTTTTATATTTCATTTGGATTAATCTTATCAGGGGTTACTTTTAGGGGTTGTTTTGTCTCGATATCATCTGGAAGTATTAAGGGACAGTCTCGTTACTACCTTCCATCTTTTCAGAACATGTACAAAATTTTTTTGGGAGAGTGAATAATATCCTTTATATTTAACTTAGATTATTCTTATCAGGGGTGACTTTTAGGGGTTGTTTTGTCTCGATATCATCTAAAAGTATTAGGGGGCATTCCCCTAAGTACTTTCCATCTCTTCAGAACAAGTACAAACATTTTTTGGGAGAGTGAATAATATCTTTAATATTTAACTTAGATTATTCTTATCGGGGGTAACTTTTAGGGGTTGTTTTGTCTCGATATCATCTGGAAGTATTAGGGGGCAATCCCCTAAGTACTTTCCATCTCTTCAGAACAAGTCCAAAATTTTTTTGGGAGAGTGAATAATATCTTTAATATTTAACTTAGATTATTCTTATCGGGGGTAACTTTTAGGGGTTGTTTTGTCTCGATATTATCTGGAAGTATTAAGGGACAGTCCCGTTAGTACTTTCCATCTTTTCAGAACATGTACAAAATTTTTTTGGGAGAGTGAATAATATCCTTTATATTTAACTTAGATTATTCTTATCGGGGGTGACTTTTAGGGGTTGTTTTGTCTCGATATCATCTGAAAGTATTAGGGGGCATTCCCCTTAGTACTTTCCATCTCTTCAGAACAAGTACAAAAATTTTTTGGGAGAGTGAATAATATCTTTTACATTTAACTTAGATTATTCTTATCGGGGGTAACTTTTAGGGGTGGTTTTGTATCGATATCATCTGGAAGTATTAGGGGACAGTCCCCTTAGTACCTTCCATCTCTTCAGAACAAGTAAAAAATTTCTTGGGACAGTAAATAATATTTTTTATATTTAATTTGGATTAATCTTATCAGGGGTGACTTTTAAAGAATGTTTTGTCTCGATATCATCTGGAAGTATTAGGGGGCAGTCCGCTAAGTACATTCCTGCTCTTCAGAACAAGTACAAAAATTTCTTGGGATAGTGAATAATATTTTTTATATTTAATTTGGATTAATCTTATCAGGGGTGACTTTTAGGGGTTGTTTTGTCTCGATATCATCTGGAAGTATTAGAGGGCAGTCCCCTAAGTACATTCCTTCTCTTCAGAACAAGGACAAAAATGTTTTTGGAAAGTGAATAATATCTTTTATATTTAATTTGGATTAATCTTATCAGGGGTGACTTTTAGGGGTTGTTTTGTCTCGATATCATCTGGAAGTATTAGGGGGCAGTCTCCTAAGTACATTCCTTCTCTTCACAACAAGTACAAAAATTTTTTTGGAAAGTGAATAATATCTTTTATATTTAATTTGGATTAATCTTATCAGGGGTGACTTTTAGGGGTTGTTTTGTCTCGATATCATCTGTAAGTATTAAGGGACAGTCCCCTAAGTACATTCCTTCTCTTCAGAACAAGTACAAAAATTTTTTTGGAAAGTGAATAATATCTTTTATATTTAATTTGGATTAATCTTATCAGGGGTGACTTTTAGGGGTTGTTTTGTCTTGATATCATCTGGAAGTATTAAGGGTCAGTCCCCTAAGTACTTTTCATCTCTTTAGAACAAGTACAAAAATTCTTTGGGAAAGTGAATAATATCTTTTATATTTCATTTGGATTAATCTTATCAGGGGTGACTTTAAGGGTTGTTTTGTCTCGATATCATCTGGAAGTATTAGGGGGCAGTCCGCTAAGTACATTCCTGCTCTTCAGAACAAGTACAAAAATTTCTTGGGATAGTGAATAATATTTTTTATATTTAATTTGGATTAATCTTAAAAGGGGTGACTTTTAGGGGTTGTTTTGTCTCGATATCATCTGGAAGTATTAGAGGGCAGTCCCCTAAGTACATTCCTTCTCTTCAGAACAAGGACAAAAATGTTTTTGGAAAGTGAATAATATCTTTTATATTTAATTTGGATTAATCTTATCAGGGGTGACTTTTTGGGGTTGTTTTGTCTTGATAACATCTGGAAGTATTAAAGGTCAGTCCCCTAAGTACTTTCAATCTCTTTAGAACAAGTACAAAAATTTTTTGGGAAAGTAAATAATATCTTTTATATTTAACTTGGATTATTCTTATCAGGGGTAACTTTTAGGGGTTGTTTTTTCTTAATATCATCTGGAAGTATTAGAGGGCAGTCCCCTTAGTACATTCCTTCTCTTCAAAACAAGTACAAAAATTGCTTGGGACAGTGAATAATATCTTTTATATTTAATTTGGATTTATCTTATCAGGGGTGACTTTTAGGGGTTGTTTTGTCTCGATATCATCTGGAAGTATTAGGGGGCAGTCCCCTTAGTACTTTTCATCTTTTCAGAACATGTACAAAAATTTTTGGGAGAGTGAATAATATCTTTTATATTTCATTTGGATTAATCTTATCAGGGGTTACTTTTAGGGGTTGTTTTGTCTCGATATCATCTGGAAGTACTAAGAAATAGTCCCCTAAGTACTTTCCATCTCTTCAGAACAAGTACAAAAATTTTTTGGGAGAGTGAATAATATCTTTTATATTTCATTTGGATTAATCTTATCAGGGGTTACTTTTAGGGGTTGTTTTGTCTCGATATCATCTGGAAGTACTAAGAAATAGTCCCCTAAGTACTTTCCATCTCTTCAGAACAAGTACAAAAATTTTTTGGGAGAGTGAATAATATCTTTTATATTTCATTTGGATTAATCTTATCAGGGGTGACTTTTAGGGGTTGATTTGTCTCGATATCATCTGAAAGTATTAGGGGGCAGTCCCCTAAGTACTTTTCATCTCTTCAGAACAAGTACAAAAATTTTTTGGGAAAGTGAATAATATCTTTTATATTTCGTTTGGATTAATCTTATCAGGGGTTACTTTTAGGGGTTGTTTTGTCTCGATATCATCTGGAAGTACTAAGAAATAGTCCCCTAAGTACTTTCCATTTCTTCAGAACAAGTACCAAAATTTCTTGGGACAGTGAATAATATCTTTTATATTTAATTTGGATTACTCTTATCAGGGTTGAATTTTAGGGGTTGTTTTGTCTCGATACCATCTGGAAGTATTAGGGGGCAGTCCCCTAAGTACTTTCCATCACTTTAGAACAAGTACAAAAATTTTTTAGGAAAGTGAATAATATCTTTTATATTTCATTTGGATTAATCTTATCAGGGGTGACTTTAAGAGTTGATTTGGCTTGATATCATCTGACAGTATTAGGGGGCAGCCCCTATGTATTTTCCATCTCTTCAGAACAAGTACAAAAATTTCATGGGACAGTAAATAATATCTTTTATATTTAATTTGGATTAATCTTATCAGGGGTGAATTTTAGGGGTTGTTTTGTCTTGATATCATCTGAAAGTATTAGGGGCAGTCCACTTAGTACTTTCCATCTCTTTAGAACAAGTACAAAAATTTTTTGGGAAAGTGAATAATATCTTTTATATTTCATTTGGATTAATCTTATCAGGGGTGACTTTTAGGGGTTGATTTGTCTCGATATCATCTGAAAGTATTAGGGGGCAGTCCCCTAAGTACTTTCCATCTCTTCAGAACAAGTACAAAAATTTCTTGGGACAGTGAATAATATCTTTTATATTTAATTTAGATTAATCTTATCAGGGTTGAATTTTAGGGGTTGTTTTGTCTTGATATCATCTGGAAGTATTAAGGGGCAGTCCCCTAAGTACTTTCCATCTCTTCAGAACAAGTACAAAAATTTTTTGGGAGAGTGAATAATATCTTGAATATTTAACTTGGATTATTCTTATCAGGGGTAACTTTTAGGGGTTGTTTTGTCTCAATATCATCTAAAAGTATTATGGGGCAGTCCCCTTAGTACTTTCCATCTCTTTAGAACAAGTACAAAAGTTTTTTGGGAGAGTGAATAATATCTTTTATATTTAACTTAGATTATTCTTATTGGGGGTAACTTTAAGGGGTTGTTTTGTTCCGATATTATTTTGAAGTATTAGGGCGCAGTCCCCTAAGTACTTTACATCTCTTCAGAACAAGTACAAAAATTTCTTGGGACAGTGAATAAAATCTATTATATTTAATTTGGTCTAATCTTATCAGGGGTTACTTTTAGGGGTTGTTTTGTCTTGATATTATCTGGACGTATTATTGGCAGTCCCCTTAGTACTTTCTATCTCTTCAGAACAAGTACAAAAATTTTTTGGGAAAGTGAATAATATCTTTTATATTTCATTTGGATTAATCTTATCAGGGGTTACTTTTAGGGGTTGTTTTGTCTCGATATCATCTGGAAGTATTAAGGGACAGTCTCGTTACTACTTTCCATCTTTTCAGAACATGTACAAAATTTTTTTGGGAGAGTGAATAATATCCTTTATATTTAACTTAGATTATTCTTATCAGGGGTGACTTTTAGGGGTTGTTTTGTCTCGATATCATCTAAAAGTATTAGGGGGCATTCCCCTAAGTACTTTCCATCTCTTCAGAACAAGTACAAACATTTTTTGGGAGAGTGAATAATATCTTTAATATTTAACTTAGATTATTCTTATCGGGGGTAACTTTTAGGGGTTGTTTTGTCTCGATATCATCTGGAAGTATTAGGGGGCAATCCCCTAAGTACTTTCCATCTCTTCAGAACAAGTCCAAAATTTTTTTGGGAGAGTGAATAATATCTTTAATATTTAACTTAGATTATTCTTATCGGGGGTAACTTTTAGGGGTTGTTTTGTCTCGATATTATCTGGAAGTATTAAGGGACAGTCCCGTTAGTACTTTCCATCTTTTCAGAACATGTACAAAATTTTTTTGGGAGAGTGAATAATATCCTTTATATTTAACTTAGATTATTCTTATCGGGGGTGACTTTTAGGGGTTGTTTTGTCTCGATATCATCTGAAAGTATTAGGGGGCATTCCCCTTAGTACTTTCCATCTCTTCAGAACAAGTACAAAATTTTTTTGGGAGAGTGAATAATATCTTTTACATTTAACTTAGATTATTCTTATCGGGGGTAACTTTTAGGGGTGGTTTTGTATCGATATCATCTGGAAGTATTAGGGGACAGTCCCCTTAGTACCTTCCATCTCTTCAGAACAAGTAAAAAATTTCTTGGGACAGTAAATAATATTTTTTATATTTAATTTGGATTAATCTTATCAGGGGTGACTTTTAAAGAATGTTTTGTCTCGATATCATCTGGAAGTATTAGGGGGCAGTCCGCTAAGTACATTCCTGCTCTTCAGAACAAGTACAAAAATTTCTTGGGATAGTGAATAATATTTTTTATATTTAATTTGGATTAATCTTATCAGGGGTGACTTTTAGGGGTTGTTTTGTCTCGATATCATCTGGAAGTATTAGAGGGCAGTCCCCTAAGTACATTCCTTCTCTTCAGAACAAGGACAAAAATGTTTTTGGAAAGTGAATAATATCTTTTATATTTAATTTGGATTAATCTTATCAGGGGTGACTTTTTGGGGTTGTTTTGTCTTGATAACATCTGGAAGTATTAAAGGTCAGTCCCCTAAGTACTTTCAATCTCTTTAGAACAAGTACAAAAATTTTTTGGGAAAGTGAATAATATCTTTTATATTTAACTTGGATTATTCTTATCAGGGGTAACTTTTAGGGGTTGTTTTTTCTTAATATCATCTGGAAGTATTAGAGGGCAGTCCCCTAAGTACATTCCTTCTCTTCAAAACAAGTACAAAAATTGCTTGGGACAGTGAATAATATCTTTTATATTTAATTTGGATTTATCTTATCAGGGGTGACTTTTAGGGGTTGTTTTGTCTCGATATCATCTGGAAGTATTAGGGAACAGTCCCGTAAGTACATTCCAGCTCTTCAGAACAAGTACAAAAATTTCTTGGGACAGTGAATAATATTTTTTATATTTAATTTGGATTAATCTTATCAGGGGTGACTTTTAGGGGTTGTTTTGTCTCGATATCATCTGGAAGTATTAGGGGGCAGTTTCCTAAGTACATTCCTTCTCTTCAGAACAAGTACAAAAATTTTTTTGGAAAGTGAATAATATCTTTTATATTTAATTTGGATTAATCTTATCAGGGGTGACTTTTAGGGGTTGTTTTTTCTCAATATCATTTGGAAGTATTAGGGGGCTGTCCCCTAAGTACATTCCTTCTCTTCAGAATAAGTTAAAAAATTTTTTGGGAAAGTGAATAATATATTTTATATTCAACTTGGATTAATCTTATTAGGGGTGACTTTTAGGGGTTGTTTTGTCTCGATATCATCTGTAAGTATTAAGGGACAGTCCCCTAAGTACATTCCTTCTCTTCAGAACAAGTACAAAAATTTTTTTGGAAAGTGAATAATATCTTTTATATTTAATTTAGATTAATCTTATCAGGGGTGACTTTTAGGGGTTGTTTTGTCTTGATATCATCTGGAAGTATTAAGGGTCAGTCCTCTAAGTACTTTTCATCTTTTTAGAACAAGTACAAAAATTCTTTGGGAAAGTGAATAATATCTTTTATATTTCATTTGGATTAATCTTATCAGGGGTCACTTTTAGGGGTTGTTTTGTCTTGATATCATCTGTAAGTATTAAGGGACAGTCCCCTTAGTACTTAACATCTTTTCTGAACATGAACAAAAATTTTTTGGGAGAGTGAATAATATCTTTTATATTTAACTTAGATTATTCTTATCAGGGGTAACTTTTAGGGGTTGTTTTTTCTCAATATCATCTGGAAGTATTAGAGGTCAGTCCCCTAAGTACTTTCCATCTCTTAAGAACAAGTACAAAAATTTTTTGGGAAAGTGAATAATATCATTTATATTTAACTTGGATTATTCTTATCAGGGGTAACTTTTAGGGGTTGTTTTTTCTCAATATCATCTGGAAGTATTAGAGAGCAGTCCCCTAAGTACATTCCTTCTCTTCAAAACAAGTACAAAAATTGCTTGGGACAGTGAATAATATCTTTTATATTTAATTTGGATTTATCTTATCAGGGGTGACTTTTAGGGGTTGTTTTGTCTCGATATCATCTGGAAGTATTAGGGAACAGTCCCGTAAGTACATTCCAGCTCTTCAGAACAAGTACAAAAATTTCTTGGGACAGTGAATAATATTTTTTATATTTAATTTGGATTAATCTTATCAGGGGTGACTTTTAGGGGTTGTTTTGTCTCGATATCATCTGGAAGTATTAGGGGGCAGTTTCCTAAGTACATTCCTTCTCTTCAGAACAAGTACAAAAATTTTTTTGGAAAGTGAATAATATCTTTTATATTTAATTTGGATTAATCTTATCAGGGGTGACTTTTAGGGGTTGTTTTTTCTCAATATCATTTGGAAGTATTAGGGGGCTGTCCCCTAAGTACATTCCTTCTCTTCAGAATAAGTTAAAAAATTTTTTGGGAAAGTGAATAATATATTTTATATTCAACTTGGATTAATCTTATTAGGGGTGACTTTTAGGGGTTGTTTTGTCTCGATATCATCTGTAAGTATTAAGGGACAGTCCCCTAAGTACATTCCTTCTCTTCAGAACAAGTACAAAAATTTTTTTGGAAAGTGAATAATATCTTTTATATTTAATTTAGATTAATCTTATCAGGGGTGACTTTTAGGGGTTGTTTTGTCTTGATATCATCTGGAAGTATTAAGGGTCAGTCCTCTAAGTACTTTTCATCTTTTTAGAACAAGTACAAAAATTCTTTGGGAAAGTGAATAATATCTTTTATATTTCATTTGGATTAATCTTATCAGGGGTCACTTTTAGGGGTTGTTTTGTCTTGATATCATCTGTAAGTATTAAGGGACAGTCCCCTTAGTACTTAACATCTTTTCTGAACATGAACAAAAATTTTTTGGGAGAGTGAATAATATCTTTTATATTTAACTTAGATTATTCTTATCAGGGGTAACTTTTAGGGGTTGTTTTTTCTCAATATCATCTGGAAGTATTAGAGGTCAGTCCCCTAAGTACTTTCCATCTCTTAAGAACAAGTACAAAAATTTTTTGGGAAAGTGAATAATATCATTTATATTTAACTTGGATTATTCTTATCAGGGGTAACTTTTAGGGGTTGTTTTTTCTCAATATCATCTGGAAGTATTAGAGAGCAGTCCCCTAAGTAAATTCCTTCTCTTCAGAACAAGTACAAAAATTGCTTGGGACAGTGAATAATATCTTTTATATTTAATTTGCATTTATCTTATCAGGGGTGACTTTTAGGGGTTGTTTTGTCTCGATATCATCTGGAAGTATTAGGGGGCAGTCCCCTAAGTACATTCCAGCTCTTCAGAACAAGTACAAAAATTTCTTGGGACAGTGAATAATATTTTTTATATTTAATTTGGATTGATCTTATCAGGGGTAACTTTTAGGGGTTGTTTTGTCTCGATATCATCTGGAAGTATTAGGGGGCAGTCTCCTAAGTACATTCCTTCTCTTCAGAACAAGTACAAAAATTTTTTTGGAAAGTGAATAATATCTTTTATATTTAATTTGGATTAATCTTATTAGGGGTGACTTTTAGGGGTTCTTTTGTATCGATATCATCTGGAAGTATTAAGGGGCAGTCCCCTTAGTACTTTCCATCTCTTCAGAACAAGTAAAAAATTTCTTGGGACAGTAAATAATATTTTTTATATTTAATTTGGATTAATCTTATCAGAGGTGACTTTTAAAGGTTGTTTTGTCTCGATATCATCTGGAAGTATTAGGGGGCAGTCCGCTAAGTACATTCCTGCTCTTCAGAACAAGTACAAAAATTTCTTGGGATATTGAATAATATTTTTTATATTTAATTTGGATTAATCTTATCAGGGGTGACTTTTAGGGGTTGTTTTGTCTCGATATCATCTAGAAGTATTAGAGGGCAGTCCCCTAAGTACATTCCTTCTCTTCAGAACAAGGACAAAAATGTTTTTGGAAAGTGAATAATATATTTTATATTTAATTTGGATTAATCTTATCAGGGGTGACTTTTAGGGGTTGTTTTGTCTTGATATCATCTGGAAGTATTAAAGGTCAGTCCCCTAAGTACTTTCCATCTCTTTAGAACAAGTACAAATATTTTTTGGGACAGTGAATAATATCTTTTATATTTAATTTTGATTTATCTTATCAGGGGTGACTTTTAGGGGTTGTTTTGTCTCGATATCATCTGGAAGTATTAGGGGGCAGTCCCCTAAGTACATTCCAGCTCTTCAGAACAAGTAAAAAATTTCTTGGGACAGTGAATAATATTTTTTATATTTAATTTGGATTAATCTTATCAGGGGTGACTTTTAGGGGTTGTTTTGTCTCGATATCATCTGGAAGTATTAGGGGGCAGTCTCCTAAGTACATTCCTTCTCTTCAGAACAAGTACAAAAATTTTTTTGGAAAGTGAATAATATCTTTTATATTTAATTTGGATTAATCTTATCAGCGGTGACTTTTAGGGGTTGTTTTTGCTCAATATCATCTGGAAGTATTAGGGGGCTGTCCCCTAAGTACATTCCTTCTCTTCAGAATAAGTTCAAAAATTTTTTGGGAAAGTGAATAATATCTTTTATATTTAACTTGGATTATTCTTATCGGGGGTAACTTTTAGGGGTTGTTTTTTCTCAATATGATCTAGAAGTATTAGGGGGCAGTCCCCTAAGTACATTCCTTCTCTTCAGAACAAGTACAAAAATTTTTTTGGAAAGTGAATAAATATTTATATTTAATTTGGATTATTCTTATCAGGGTTGAATTTTAGGGGTTGTTTTGTCTTGATATCATCTGGATGTATTAAGGGGCAGTCCCCTAAGTACTTTCCATCTCTTCAGAACAAGTACAAAAATTTTTTGGGAGAGTGAATAATATCTTTAATATTTAACTTGGATTATTCTTATCAGGGGTAACTTTTAGGGGTTGTTTTGTCTCAATATCATCTAAAAATTTTATGGGGCTGTCCCCTTAGTACTTTCCATCTCTTTAGAACAAGTACAAAAGTTTTTTGGGAAAGTGAATAATATCTTTAATATTTAACTTAGATTATTCTTATCGGGGGTAACTTTTAGGGGTTATTTTGTTCCGATATTATCTCGAAGTATTAGGGCGCAGTCCCCTAAGTACTTTACATCTCTTCAGAACAAGTACAAAAATTTCTTGGGACAGTGAATAAAATCTATTATATTTAATTTGGTCTAATCTTATCAGGGGTTACTTTTAGGGGTTGTTTTGTCTTGATATTATCTGGACGTATTAAGGGGCAGTCCCCTTAGTACTTTCTATCTCTTCAGAACAAGTACAAAAATTTTTTGGGAAAGTAAATAATATCTTTTATATTTCATTTGGATTAATCTTATCAGGGGTTACTTTTAGGGGTTGTTTTGTCTCGATATCATCTGGAAATATTAAGGTACAGTCCCGTTAGTACTTTCCATCTTTTCAGAACATGTACAAAATTTTTTTGGGAGAGTGAATAATATCCTTTATATTTAACTTAGATTATTCTTATCGGGGGTGACTTTTAGGGGTTGTATTGTCTCGATATCATCTGAAAGTATTAGGGGGCATTCCCCTAAGTACTTTCCATCTCTTCAGAACAAGTACAAAAATTTTTTGGGAGAGTGAATAATATCTTTTTTATATAACTTAGGTTATTCTTATCAGGGGTAACTTTTAGGGGTTGCTTTGTCTCAATATCATCTAAAAATTTTATGGGGCAGTCCCCTTAGTACTTTCCATCTCTTTAGAACAAGTACAAAAGTTTTTTGGGAAAGTGAATAATATCTTTAATATTTAACTTAGATTATTCTTATCGGGGGTAACTTTTAGGGGTTATTTTGTTCCGATATTATCTCGAAGTATTAGGGCGCAGTCCCCTAAGTACTTTACATCTCTTCAGAACAAGTACAAAAATTTCTTGGGACAGTGAATAAAATCTATTATATTTAATTTGGTCTAATCTTATCAGGGGTTACTTTTAGGGGTTGTTTTGTCTTGATATTATCTGGACGTATTAAGGGGCAGTCCCCTTAGTACTTTCTATCTCTTCAGAACAAGTACAAAAATTTTTTGGGAAAGTAAATAATATCTTTTATATTTCATTTGGATTAATCTTATCAGGGGTTACTTTTAGGGGTTGTTTTGTCTCGATATCATCTGGAAATATTAAGGTACAGTCCCGTTAGTACTTTCCATCTTTTCAGAACATGTACAAAATTTTTTTGGGAGAGTGAATAATATCCTTTATATTTAACTTAGATTATTCTTATCGGGGGTGACTTTTAGGGGTTGTATTGTCTCGATATCATCTGAAAGTATTAGGGGGCATTCCCCTAAGTACTTTCCATCTCTTCAGAACAAGTACAAAAATTTTTTGGGAGAGTGAATAATATCTTTTTTATATAACTTAGGTTATTCTTATCAGGGGTAACTTTTAGGGGTTGCTTTGTCTCGATATCATCTAAAAGTATCAGGGGGCAGTCGCCTAAGTACATTCCTTCTCTTCAGAACAAGTACAAAAATTTCTTGGGAGAGTGAATAATATCTTTTACATTTAACTTAGATTATTCTTATCGGGGGTAACTTTTAGGGGTTATTTTGTTCCGATATTATCTCGAAGTATTAGGGCGCAGTCCCCTAAGTACTTTACATCTCTTCAGAACAAGTACAAAAATTTCTTGGGACAGTGAATAAAATCTATTATATTTAATTTGGTCTAATCTTATCAGGGGTTACTTTTAGGGGTTGTTTTGTCTTGATATTATCTGGACGTATTAAGGGGCAGTCCCCTTAGTACTTTCTATCTCTTCAGAACAAGTACAAAAATTTTTTGGGAAAGTAAATAATATCTTTTATATTTCATTTGGATTAATCTTATCAGGGGTTACTTTTAGGGGTTGTTTTGTCTCGATATCATCTGGAAATATTAAGGTACAGTCCCGTTAGTACTTTCCATCTTTTCAGAACATGTACAAAATTTTTTTGGGAGAGTGAATAATATCCTTTATATTTAACTTAGATTATTCTTATCGGGGGTGACTTTTAGGGGTTGTATTGTCTCGATATCATCTGAAAGTATTAGGGGGCATTCCCCTAAGTACTTTCCATCTCTTCAGAACAAGTACAAAAATTTTTTGGGAGAGTGAATAATATCTTTTTTATATAACTTAGGTTATTCTTATCAGGGGTAACTTTTAGGGGTTGCTTTGTCTCGATATCATCTAAAAGTATCAGGGGGCAGTCGCCTAAGTACATTCCTTCTCTTCAGAACAAGTACAAAAATTTCTTGGGAGAGTGAATAATATCTTTTACATTTAACTTAGATTATTCTTATCGGGGGTAACTTTTAGGGGTTGTTTTGTATCGATATCATCTGGAAGTATTAGGGGGCAGTCCCCTTAGTACCTTCCATCTCTTCAGAACAAGTAAAAAATTTCTTGGGACAGTAAATAATATTTTTTATATTTAATTTGGATTAATCTTATCAGGGGTGACTTTTAAAGAATGTTTTGTCTCGATATCATCTGGAAGTATTAGGGGGCAGTCCGCTAAGTACATTCCTGCTCTTCAGAACAAGTACAAAAATTTCTTGGGATAGTGAATAATATTTTTTATATTTAATTTGGATTAATCTTATCAGGGGTGACTTTTAGGGGTTGTTTTGTCTCGATATCATCTGGAAGTATTAGAGGGCAGTCCTCTAAGTACATTCCTTCTCTTCAGAACAAGGACAAAAATGTTTTTGGAAAGTGAATAATATCTTTTATATTTAATTTGGATTAATCTTATCAGGGGTGACTTTTTGGGGTTGTTTTGTCTTGATAACATCTGGAAGTATTAAAGGTCAGTCCCCTTAGTACCTTCCATCTCTTCAGAACAAGTAAAAAATTTCTTGGGACAGTAAATAATATTTTTTATATTTAATTTGGATTAATCTTATCAGGGGTGACTTTTAAAGAATGTTTTGTCTCGATATCATCTGGAAGTATTAGGGGGCAGTCCGCTAAGTACATTCCTGCTCTTCAGAACAAGTACAAAAATTTCTTGGGATAGTGAATAATATTTTTTATATTTAATTTGGATTAATCTTATCAGGGGTGACTTTTAGGGGTTGTTTTGTCTCGATATCATCTGGAAGTATTAGAGGGCAGTCCTCTAAGTACATTCCTTCTCTTCAGAACAAGGACAAAAATGTTTTTGGAAAGTGAATAATATCTTTTATATTTAATTTGGATTAATCTTATCAGGGGTGACTTTTTGGGGTTGTTTTGTCTTGATAACATCTGGAAGTATTAAAGGTCAGTCCCCTAAGTACTTTCAATCTCTTTAGAACAAGTACAAAAATTTTTTGGGAAAGTGAATAATATCTTTTATATTTAACTTGGATTATTCTTATCAGGGGTAACTTTTAGGGGTTGTTTTTTCTTAATATCATCTGGAAGTATTAGAGGGCAGTCCCCTAAGTACATTCCTTCTCTTCAAAACAAGTACAAAAATTGCTTGGGACAGTGAATAATATCTTTTATATTTAATTTGGATTTATCTTATCAGGGGTGACTTTTAGGGGTTGTTTTGTCTCGATATCATCTGGAAGTATTAGGGGGCAGTCCTCTAAGTACATTCCAGCGCTTCAGAACAAGTACAAAAATTTCTTGGGACAGTGAATAATATTTTTTATATTTAATTTGGATTGATCTTATCAGGGGTGACTTTTAGGGGTTGTTTTGTCTCGATATTATCTGGAAGTGTTAGGGGGCAGTCTCCTAAGTACATTCCTTCTCTTCAGAACAAGTACAAAAATTTTTTTGGAAAGTGAATAATATCTTTTATATTTAATTTGGATTAATCTTATCAGGGGTGACTTTTAGGGGTTGTTTTTTCTCAACATCATCTGGAAGTATTAGGGGGCAGTCTCCTAAGTACATTCCTTCTCTTCAGAACAAGTACAAAAATTTTTTTGGAAAGTGAATAATATCTTTTATATTTAATTTGGATTAATCTTATCAGGGGTGACTTTTAGGGGTTGTTTTGTCTTGATATCATCTGTAAGTATTAAGGGACAGTCCCCTTAGTACTTTCCATCTTTTCAGAACATGTACAAAAATTTTTTGAGAGAGTGAATAATATCTTTTATATTTAACTTAGATTATTCTTATCGGGGGTGAGTTTTAGGGGTTGTTTTGTCTCGATATCATCTGTAAGTATTAAGGGACAGTCCCCTTAGTACTTAACATCTTTTCTAAACATGTACAAAAATTTTTTGGGAGAGTGAATAATATCTTTTATATTTAACTTAAATTATTCTTATCAGGGGTGACTTTTAGGGGTTGTTTTTTCTCAATATCATCTGGAAGTAATAGAGATCAGTCCCCTAAGTACATTCCTTCTCTTCAGAACAAGTACAAAAATTGCTTGGGACAGTGAATAATATCTTTTATATTTAATTTGGATTATTCTTATCAGGGGTGACTTTTAGGGGTTGTTTTGTCTCGATATCATCTAAAAGTATTAGGGGGCATTCCCCTAAGTACTTTCCATCTCTTCAGAATAAGTACAAACATTTTTTGGGAGAGTGAATAATATCTTTAATATTTAACTTAGATTATTCTTATCGGGGGTAACTTTTAGGGGTTGTTTTGTCTCGATATCATCTGGAAGTATTAGGGGGCAATCCCCTAAGTACTTTCCATCTCTTCAGAACAAGTCCAAAATTTTTTTGGGAGAGTGAATAATATCTTTAATATTTAACTTAGATTATTCTTATCGGGGGTAACTTTTAGGGGTTGTTTTGTCTCGATATCATCTGGAAGTATTAGGGGGCAATCCCCTAAGTACATTCCTTCTCTTCAGAATAAGTTAAAAAATTTTTTGGGAAAGTGAATAATATATTTTATATTTAACTTGGATTAATCTTATTAGGGGTGACTTTTAGGGGTTGTTTTGTCTCGATATCATCTGTAAGTATTAAGGGACAGTCCCCTAAGTACATTCCTTCTCTTCAGAACAAGTACAAAAATTTTTTTGGAAAGTGAATAATATCTTTTATATTTAATTTAGATTAATCTTATCAGGGTTGACTTTTAGGGGTTGTTTTGTCTTGATATCATCTGGAAGTATTAAGGGTCAGTCCTCTAAGTACTTTTCATCTTTTTAGAACAAGTACAAAAATTCTTTGGGAAAGTGAATAATATCTTTTATATTTCATTTGGATTAATCTTATCAGGGGTCACTTTTAGGGGTTGTTTTGTCTTGATATCATCTGTAAGTATTAAGGGACAGTCCCCTTAGTACTTAACATCTTTTCTGAACATGTACAAAAATTTTTTGGGAGAGTGAATAATATCTTTTATATTTAACTTAGATTATTCTTATCAGGGGTAACTTTTAGGGGTTGCTTTGTCTTGATATCATCTGGAAGTATTAGAGGTCAGTCCCCTAAGTACTTTCCATCTCTTAAGAACAAGTACAAAAATTTTTTGGAAAAGTGAATAATATCATTTATATTTAACTTGGATTATTCTTATCAGGGGTAACTTTTAGGGGTTGTTTTTTCTCAATATCATCTGGAAGTATTAGAGAGCAGTCCCCTAAGTAAATTCCTTCTCTTCAGAACAAGTACAAAAATTGCTTGGGACAGTGAATAATATCTTTTATATTTAATTTGCATTTATCTTATCAGGGGTGACTTTTAGGGGTTGTTTTGTCTCGATATCATCTGGAAGTATTAGGGGGCAGTCCCCTAAGTACATTCCAGCTCTTCAGAACAAGTACAAAAATTTCTTGGGACAGTGAATAATATTTTTTATATTTAATTTGGATTGATCTTATCAGGGGTGACTTTTAGGGGTTGTTTTGTCTCGATATCATCTGGAAGTATTAGGGGGCAGTCTCCTAAGTACATTCCTTCTCTTCAGAACAAGTACAAAAATTTTTTTGGAAAGTGAATAATATCTTTTATATTTAATTTGGATTAATCTTATCAGGGGTGACTTTTAGGGGTTCTTTTGTATCGATATCATCTGGAAGTATTAAGGGGCAGTCCCCTTAGTACTTTCCATCTCTTCAGAACAAGTAAAAAATTTCTTGGGACAGTAAATAATATTTTTTATATTTAATTTGGATTAATCTTATCAGAGGTGACTTTTAAAGGTTGTTTTGTCTCGATATCATCTGGAAGTATTAGGGGGCAGTCCGCTAAGTACATTCCTGCTCTTCAGAACAAGTACAAAAATTTCTTGGGATATTGAATAATATTTTTTATATTTAATTTGGATTAATCTTATCAGGGGTGACTTTTAGGGGTTGTTTTGTCTCGATATCATCTGGAAGTATTAGAGGGCAGTCCCCTAAGTACATTCCTTCTCTTCAGAACAAGGACAAAAATGTTTTTGGAAAGTGAATAATATATTTTATATTTAATTTGGATTAATCTTATCAGGGGTGACTTTTAGGGGTTGTTTTGTCTTGATATCATCTGGAAGTATTAAAGGTCAGTCCCCTAAGTACTTTCCATCTCTTTAGAACAAGTACCAAAAATTTTTTGGGACAGTGAATAATATCTTTTATATTTAATTTTGATTTATCTTATCAGGGGTGACTTTTAGGGGTTGTTTTGTCTCGATATCATCTGGAAGTATTAGGGGGCAGTCCCCTAAGTACATTCCAGCTCTTCAGAACAAGTAAAAAATTTCTTGGGACAGTGAATAATATTTTTTATATTTAATTTGGATTAATCTTATCAGGGGTGACTTTTAGGGGTTGTTTTGTCTCGATATCATCTGGAAGTATTAGGGGGCAGTCTCCTAAGTACATTCCTTCTCTTCAGAACAAGTACAAAAATTTTTTTGGAAAGTGAATAATATCTTTTATATTTAATTTGGATTAATCTTATCAGGGGTGACTTTTAGGGGTTGTTTTTTCTCAATATCATCTGGAAGTATTAGGGGGCTGCCCCTAAGTACATTCCTTCTCTTCAGAATAAGTTCAAAAATTTTATGGGAAAGTGAATAATATCTTTTATATTTAACTTGGATTATTCTTATCGGGGGTAACTTTTAGGGGTTGTTTTTTCTCAATATCATCTGGAAGTATTAGAGAGCAGTCCCCTAAGTAAATTCCTTCTCTTCAGAACAAGTACAAAAATTGCTTGGGACAGTGAATAATATCTTTTATATTTAATTTGCATTTATCTTATCAGGGGTGACTTTTAGGGGTTGTTTTGTCTCGATATCATCTGGAAGTATTAGGGGGCAGTCCCCTAAGTACATTCCAGCTCTTCAGAACAAGTACAAAAATTTCTTGGGACAGTGAATAATATTTTTTATATTTAATTTGGATTGATCTTATCAGGGGTGACTTTTAGGGGTTGTTTTGTCTCGATATCATCTGGAAGTATTAGGGGGCAGTCTCCTAAGTACATTCCTTCTCTTCAGAACAAGTACAAAAATTTTTTTGGAAAGTGAATAATATCTTTTATATTTAATTTGGATTAATCTTATCAGGGGTGACTTTTAGGGGTTCTTTTGTATCGATATCATCTGGAAGTATTAAGGGGCAGTCCCCTTAGTACTTTCCATCTCTTCAGAACAAGTAAAAAATTTCTTGGGACAGTAAATAATATTTTTTATATTTAATTTGGATTAATCTTATCAGAGGTGACTTTTAAAGGTTGTTTTGTCTCGATATCATCTGGAAGTATTAGGGGGCAGTCCGCTAAGTACATTCCTGCTCTTCAGAACAAGTACAAAAATTTCTTGGGATATTGAATAATATTTTTTATATTTAATTTGGATTAATCTTATCAGGGGTGACTTTTAGGGGTTGTTTTGTCTTGATATCATCTGGAAGTATTAGAGGGCAGTCCCCTAAGTACATTCCTTCTCTTCAGAACAAGGACAAAAATGTTTTTGGAAAGTGAATAATATATTTTATATTTAATTTGGATTAATCTTATCAGGGGTGACTTTTAGGGGTTGTTTTGTCTTGATATCATCTGGAAGTATTAAAGGTCAGTCCCCTAAGTACTTTTCATCTCTTTAGAACAAGTACCAAAAATTTTTTGGGACAGTGAATAATATCTTTTATATTTAATTTTGATTTATCTTATCAGGGGTGACTTTTAGGGGTTGTTTTGTCTCGATATCATCTGGAAGTATTAGGGGGCAGTCCCCTAAGTACATTCCAGCTCTTCAGAACAAGTAAAAAATTTCTTGGGACAGTGAATAATATTTTTTATATTTAATTTGGATTAATCTTATCAGGGGTGACTTTTAGGGGTTGTTTTGTCTCGATATCATCTGGAAGTATTAGGGGGCAGTCTCCTAAGTACATTCCTTCTCTTCAGAACAAGTACAAAAATTTTTTTGGAAAGTGAATAATATCTTTTATATTTAATTTGGATTAATCTTATCAGGGGTGACTTTTAGGGGTTGTTTTTTCTCAATATCATCTGGAAGTATTAGGGGGCTGCCCCTAAGTACATTCCTTCTCTTCAGAACAAGTACAAAAATTTTTTTGGCAAGTGAATAAATATTTATATTTAATTTGGATTATTCTTATCAGGGTTGAATTTTAGGGGTTGTTTTGTCTTGATATCATCTGGATGTATTAAGGGGCAGTCCCCTAAGTACTTTCCATCTCTTCAGAACAAGTACAAAAATTTTTTGGGAGAGTGAATAATATCTTTAATATTTAACTTGGATTATTCTTATCAGGGGTAACTTTTAGGGGTTGTTTTGTCTCAATATCATCTAAAAATTTTATGGGGCAGTCCCCTTAGTACTTTCCATCTCTTTAGAACAAGTACAAAAGTTTTTTGGGAGAGTGAATAATATCTTTAATATTTAACTTAGATTATTCTTATCGGGGGTAACTTTTAGGGGTTGTTTTGTTCCGATATTATCTCGAAGTATTAGGGCGCAGTCCCCTAAGTACTTTACATCTCTTCAGAACAAGTACAAAAATTTCTTGGGACAGTGAATAAAATCTATTATATTTAATTTGGTCTAATCTTATCAGGGGTTACTTTTAGGGGTTGTTTTGTATCGATATCATCTGGAAGTATTAGGGGGCAGTCCCCTTAGTACCTTCCATCTCTTCAGAACAAGTAAAAAATTTCTTGGGACAGTAAATAATATTTTTTATATTTAATTTGGATTAATCTTATCAGGGGTGACTTTTAAAGAATGTTTTGTCTCGATATCATCTGGAAGTATTAGGGGGCAGTCCGCTAAGTACATTCCTGCTCTTCAGAACAAGTACAAAAATTTCTTGGGATAGTGAATAATATTTTTTATATTTAATTTGGATTAATCTTATCAGGGGTGACTTTTAGGGGTTGTTTTGTCTCGATATCATCTGGAAGTATTAGAGGGCAGTCCCCTAAGTACATTCCTTCTCTTCAGAACAAGGACAAAAATGTTTTTGGAAAGTGAATAATATCTTTTATATTTAATTTGGATTAATCTTATCAGGGGTGACTTTTTGGGGTTGTTTTGTCTTGATAACATCTGGAAGTATTAAAGGTCAGTCCCCTAAGTACTTTCAATCTCTTTAGAACAAGTACAAAAATTTTTTGGGAAAGTGAATAATATCTTTTATATTTAACTTGGATTATTCTTATCAGGGGTAACTTTTAGGGGTTGTTTTTTCTTAATATCATCTGGAAGTATTAGAGGGCAGTCCCCTAAGTACATTCCTTCTCTTCAAAACAAGTACAAAAATTGCTTGGGACAGTGAATAATATCTTTTATATTTAATTTGGATTTATCTTATCAGGGGTGACTTTTAGGGGTTGTTTTGTCTCGATATCATCTGGAAGTATTAGGGGGCAGTCCCCTAAGTACATTCTAGCTCTTCAGAACAAGTACAAAAATTTCTTGGGACAGTGAATAATATTTTTTATATTTAATTTGGATTAATCTTATCAGGGGTGACTTTTAGGGGTTGTTTTGTCTCGATATCATCTGGAAGTATTAGGGGGCAGTTTCCTAAGTACATTCCTTCTCTTCAGAACA
Organism: Ganaspis brasiliensis; assembly: GCA_037103525.1. Classification (NCBI taxonomy): domain Eukaryota; kingdom Metazoa; phylum Arthropoda; class Insecta; order Hymenoptera; family Figitidae; genus Ganaspis; species Ganaspis brasiliensis. The sequence continues at coordinate 46,664 of JAZKLR010000538.1, read as the reverse complement.
AGGACAAAAATGTTTTTGGAAAGTGAATAATATATTTTATATTTAATTTGGATTAATCTTATCAGGGGTGACTTTTAGGGGTTGTTTTGTCTTGATATCATCTGGAAGTATTAAAGGTCAGTCCCCTAAGTACTTTCCATCTCTTTAGAACAAGTACCAAAAATTTTTTGGGACAGTGAATAATATCTTTTATATTTAATTTTGATTTATCTTATCAGGGGTGACTTTTAGGGGTTGTTTTGTCTCGATATCATCTGGAAGTATTAGGGGGCAGTCCCCTAAGTACATTCCAGCTCTTCAGAACAAGTAAAAAATTTCTTGGGACAGTGAATAATATTTTTTATATTTAATTTGGATTAATCTTATCAGGGGTGACTTTTAGGGGTTGTTTTGTCTCGATATCATCTGGAAGTATTAGGGGGCAGTCTCCTAAGTACATTCCTTCTCTTCAGAACAAGTACAAAAATTTTTTTGGAAAGTGAATAATATCTTTTATATTTAATTTGGATTAATCTTATCAGGGGTGACTTTTAGGGGTTGTTTTTTCTCAATATTATCTGGAAGTATTAGGGGGCTGCCCCTAAGTACATTCCTTCTCTTCAGAACAAGTACAAAAATTTTTTTGGCAAGTGAATAAATATTTATATTTAATTTGGATTATTCTTATCAGGGTTGAATTTTAGGGGTTGTTTTGTCTTGATATCATCTGGATGTATTAAGGGGCAGTCCCCTAAGTACTTTCCATCTCTTCAGAACAAGTACAAAAATTTTTTGGGAGAGTGAATAATATCTTTAATATTTAACTTGGATTATTCTTATCAGGGGTAACTTTTAGGGGTTGTTTTGTCTCAATATCATCTAAAAATTTTATGGGGCAGTCCCCTTAGTACTTTCCATCTCTTTAGAACAAGTACAAAAGTTTTTTGGGAGAGTGAATAATATCTTTAATATTTAACTTAGATTATTCTTATCGGGGGTAACTTTTAGGGGTTGTTTTGTTCCGATATTATCTCGAAGTATTAGGGCGCAGTCCCCTAAGTACTTTACATCTCTTCAGAACAAGTACAAAAATTTCTTGGGACAGTGAATAAAATCTATTATATTTAATTTGGTCTAATCTTATCAGGGGTTACTTTTAGGGGTTGTTTTGTATCGATATCATCTGGAAGTATTAGGGGGCAGTCCCCTTAGTACCTTCCATCTCTTCAGAACAAGTAAAAAATTTCTTGGGACAGTAAATAATATTTTTTATATTTAATTTGGATTAATCTTATCAGGGGTGACTTTTAAAGAATGTTTTGTCTCGATATCATCTGGAAGTATTAGGGGGCAGTCCGCTAAGTACATTCCTGCTCTTCAGAACAAGTACAAAAATTTCTTGGGATAGTGAATAATATTTTTTATATTTAATTTGGATTAATCTTATCAGGGGTGACTTTTAGGGGTTGTTTTGTCTCGATATCATCTGGAAGTATTAGAGGGCAGTCCCCTAAGTACATTCCTTCTCTTCAGAACAAGGACAAAAATGTTTTTGGAAAGTGAATAATATCTTTTATATTTAATTTGGATTAATCTTATCAGGGGTGACTTTTTGGGGTTGTTTTGTCTTGATAACATCTGGAAGTATTAAAGGTCAGTCCCCTAAGTACTTTCAATCTCTTTAGAACAAGTACAAAAATTTTTTGGGAAAGTGAATAATATCTTTTATATTTAACTTGGATTATTCTTATCAGGGGTAACTTTTAGGGGTTGTTTTTTCTTAATATCATCTAGAAGTATTAGAGGGCAGTCCCCTAAGTACATTCCTTCTCTTCAAAACAAGTACAAAAATTGCTTGGGACAGTGAATAATATCTTTTATATTTAATTTGGATTTATCTTATCAGGGGTGACTTTTAGGGGTTGTTTTGTCTCGATATCATCTGGAAGTATTAGGGGGCAGTCCCCTAAGTACATTCTAGCTCTTCAGAACAAGTACAAAAATTTCTTGGGACAGTGAATAATATTTTTTATATTTAATTTGGATTAATCTTATCAGGGGTGACTTTTAGGGGTTGTTTTGTCTCGATATCATCTGGAAGTATTAGGGGGCAGTTTCCTAAGTACATTCCTTCTCTTCAGAACAAGTACAAAAATTTTTTTGGAAAGTGAATAATATCTTTTATATTTAATTTGGATTAATCTTATCAGGGGTAGCTTTTAGGGGTTGTTTTTTCTTAATATCATCTGGAAGTATTAGAGAGCAGTCCCCTAAGTAAATTCCTTCTCTTCAGAACAAGTACAAAAATTGCTTGGGACAGTGAATAATATCTTTTATATTTAATTTGCATTTATCTTATCAGGGGTGACTTTTAGGGGTTGTTTTGTCTCGATATCATCTGGAAGTATTAGGGGGCAGTCCCCTAAGTACATTCCAGCGCTTCAGAACAAGTACAAAAATTTCTTGGGACAGTGAATAATATTTTTTATATTTAATTTGGATTGATCTTATCAGGGGTGACTTTTAGGGGTTGTTTTTTTCTCGATATTATCTGGAAGTATTAGGGGGCAGTCTCCTAAGTACATTCCTTCTCTTCAGAACAAGTACAAAAATTTTTTTGGAAAGTGAATAATATCTTTTATATTTAATTTGGATTAATCTTATCAGGGGTGACTTTTAGGAGTTGTTTTTTCTCAACATCATCTGGAAGTATTAGGGGGCAGTCTCCTAAGTACATTCCTTCTCTTCAGAACAAGTACAAAAATTTTTTTGGAAAGTGAATAATATCTTTTATATTTAATTTGGATTAATCTTATCAGGGGTGACTTTTAGGGGTTGTTTTGTCTTGATATCATCTGTAAGTATTAAGGGACAGTCCCGTTAGTACTTTCCATCTTTTCAGAACATGTACAAAAATTTTTTGGAGAGTGAATAATATCTTTTATATTTAACTTAGATTATTCTTATCGGGGGTGAGTTTTAGGGGTTCTTTTGTCTCGATATCATCTGTAAGTATTAAGGGACAGTCCCCTTAGTACTTAACATCTTTTCTGAACATGTACAAAAATTTTTTGGGAGAGTGAATAATATCTTTTATATTTAACTTAAATTATTCTTATCAGGGGTGACTTTTAGGGGTTGTTTTTTCTCAATATCATCTGGAAGTATTAGAGAGCAGTCCCCTAAGTACATTCCTTCTCTTCAGAACAAGTACAAAAATTGCTTGGGACAGTGAATAATATCTTTTATATTTAATTTGGATTAATCTTATCAGGGGTGACTTTTAGGGGTTGTTTTTTCTCAATATCATCTGGAAGTATTAGGGGGCTGTCCCCTAAGTACATTCCTTCTCTTCAGAATAAGTTCAAAAATTTTTTGGGAAAGTGAATAATATCTTTTATATTTAACTTGGATTATTCTTATCGGGGGTAACTTTTAGGGGTTGTTTTTTCTCAATATCATCTGAAAGTATTAGGGGGCAGTCCCCTAAGTACATTCCTTCTCTTCAGAACAAGTTCAAAAATTTTTTGGGAAAGTGAATAATATCTTTTATATTTAACTTGGATTATTCTTATCAGGGGTAACTTTTAGGGGTTGTTTTTTTTCAATATCATCTGGAAGTATTAGGGAGCAGTCCCCTAAGTACATTCCTTCTCTTTAGAAAAAGTTCAAAAATTTTTTGGGAAAGTGAATAATATCTTTTATATCTAACTTGGATTATTCTTATCAGGGGTAACTTTTAGGGGTTGTTTTTTCTTAATATCATTTGGAAGTATTAGGAAGCAGTATCCTAAGTACATTCCTTCTCTTCAGAACAAGTACAAAAATTTCTTGGGACAGTGAATAATATTTTTTATATTTAATTTGGATTAATCTTATCAAGGGTGACTTTTAGGGGTTGTTTTGTCTTAATATCATCTGGCAGTATTAGGGGGCAGTTCCCTAAGTACTTTCCATCTCTTCAGAACAAGTACAAAAATTTCTTGGAACAGTGAATAATATCTTTTATATTTAATTTGGATTTATCTTATCAGGGGTAACTTTTAGGGGTTGTTTTGTCTCGATATCATCTGGAAGTATTAGGGGGCAGTCCGCTAAGTACATTCCTGCTCTTTAGAACAAGTACAAAAATTTCTTGGGACAGTGAATAATATTTTTTATGTTTAATTTGGATTAATCTTATCAGGGGTGACTTTTAGGGGTTGTTTTGTCTCGATATCATCTGGAAGTATTAGGGGGCAGTCCCCTAAGTACATTCCTTCTCTTCAGAACAAGGACAAAAATGTTTTTGGAAAGTGAATAATATCTTTTATATTTAATTTGGATTAATCTTATCAGGGGTGACTTTTAGGGGTTGTTTTGTCTTGATATCAGCTGGAAGTATTAAAAGTCAGTCCCCTAAGTACTTTCAATCTATTTAGAACAAGTACAAAAATTTCTTGGGACAGTGAATAATATCTTTTATATTTAATATGGATTAATCTTATCAGGGGTGACATTTAAAGGTTGTTTTGTCTCGATATCATCTGGAAGTATTAGGGGGCAGTCCCCTAAGTACATTCCAGCTCTTCAGAACAAGTACAAAAATTTCTTGGGACAGTGAATAATATTTTTTATATTTAATTTGGATTAATCTTATCAGGGGTGACTTTTAGGGGTTGTTTTGTCTCGATATCATCTGGAAGTATTAGGGGGCAGTCTCCTTAGTACATTCCTTCCCTTCAGAACAAGTACAAAAATTTTTTTTGAAAGTGAATAAATATTTATATTTAATTTGGATTATTCTTATCAGGGTTGAATTTTAGGGGTTGTTTTGTCTTGATATCATCTGGATGTATTAAGGGGCAGTCCCCTAAGTACTTTCCATCTCTTCAGAACAAGTACAAAAATTTTTTGGGAGAGTGAATAATATCTTTAATATTTAACTTGGATTATTCTTATCAGGGGTAACTTTTAGGGGTTGTTTTGTCTCAATATCATCTAAAAATTTTATGGGGCAGTCCCCTTAGTACTTTCCATCTCTTTAGAACAAGTACAAAAGTTTTTTGGGAGAGTGAATAATATCTTTAATATTTAACTTAGATTATTCTTATCGGGGGTAACTTTTAGGGGTTGTTTTGTTCCGATATTATCTCGAAGTATTAAGGCGCAGTCCCCTAAGTACTTTACATCTCTTCAGAACAAGTACAAAAATTTCTTGGGACAGTGAATAATATGTTTTATATTTAATTTGGATTAATCTTATCAGGGGTGACTTTTAGGGGTTGTTTTGTCTCGATATCATCTGGAAGTATTAGGGGCAGTTTCCTAAGTACATTCCTTCTCTTCAGAACAAGTACAAAATTTTTTTGGAAAGTGAATAATATCTTTTATATTCAATTTGGATTAATCTTATCAGGGGTGACTTTTAGGGGTTGTTTTGTCTCGATATCATCTGGAAGTATTAGGGGGCAGTCCCCTAAGTACATTCCAGCTCTTCAGAACAAGTACAAAAATTTCTTGGGACAGTGAATAATATTTTTTATATTTAATTTGGATTAATCTTCGCAGGGGTGACTTGTAGGGGTTGTTTTGTCTCGATATCATCTGAAAGTATTAGGGGGCAGTTTCCTAAGTACATTCCTTCTCTTCAGAACAAGTACAAAAATTTTTTTGGAAAGTGAATAATATCTTTTATATTTAATTTGGATTAATCTTATCAGGGGTGACTTTTAGGGGTTGTTTTTTCTCAATATCATCTGGAAGTATTAGGGGGCTGTCCCCTTAGTACATTCCTTCTCTTCAGAATAAGTTAAAAAATTTTTTGGGAAAGTGAATAATATATTTTATATTTAACTTGGATTAATCTTATCAGGGGTGACTTTTAGGGGTTGTTTTGTCTCGATATCATCTGTAAGTATTAAGGGACAGTCCCCTAAGTACATTCCTTCTCTTCAGAACAAGTAAAAAAATTTTTTTGGAAAGTGAATAATATCTTTTATATTTAATTTGGATTAATCTTATCAGGGGTGACTTTTAGGGGTTGTTTTGTCTTGATATCATCTGGAAGTATTAAGGGTCAGTCCCCTAAGTACTTTCCATCTCTTTAGAACAAGTACAAAAATTCTTTGGGAAAGTGAATAATATCTTTTATATTTCATTTGGATTAATCTTATCAGGGGTGACTTTTAGGGGTTGTTTTGTCTCGATATCATCTGGAAGTATTAGGGGGCAGTCTCCTAAGTACATTCCTTCTCTTCAGAACAAGTACAAAAATTTTTTTGGAAAGTGAATAATATCTTTTATATTTAATTTGGATTAATCTTATCAGGGGTGACTTTTAGGGGTTGTTTTGTCTCCATATCATCTGGAAGTATTAGGGGGCAGTCTCCTAAGTACATTCCTTCTCTTCAGAACAAGTACAAAAATTTTTTTTAGAAGTGAATAATATCTTTTATATTTAATTTGGATTAATCTTATCAGGGTTCAATTTTAGGGGTTGTTTTGTCTTGATATCATCTGGATGTATTAAGGGGCAGTCCCCTAAGTACTTTCCATCTCTTCAGAACAAGTACAAAAATTTTTTGGGAGAGTGAATAATATCTTTAATATTTAACTTGGATTATTCTTATCAGGGGTAACTTTTAGGGATTGTTTTGTCTCAATATCATCTAAAAATTTTATGGGGCAGTCCCCTTAGTACTTTCCATCTCTTTAGAACAAGTACAAAAGTTTTTTGGGAGAGTGAATAATATCTTTAATATTTAACTTAGATTATTCTTATCGGGGGTAACTTTTAGGGGTTGTTTTGTTCCGATATTATCTCGAAGTATTAGGGCGCAGTCCCCTAAGTACATTCCAGCTCTTCAGAACAAGTACAAAAATTTCTTGGGACAGTGAATAATATTTTTTATATTTAATTTGGATTAATCTTATCAGGGGTGACTTTTAGGGGTTGTTTTGTCTCGATATCATCTGGAAGTATTAGGGGGCAGTCTCCTAAGTACATTCCTTCTCTTCAGAACAAGTACAAAAATTTTTTTGGAAAGTGAATAATATCTTTTATATTTAATTTGGATTAATCTTATCAGGGGTGACTTTTAGGGGTTGTTTTTTCTCAATATCATCTGGAAGTATTAGGGGGCTGTCCCCTAAGTACATTCCTTCTCTTCAGAATAAGTTAAAAAATTTTTTGGGAAAGTGAATAATATATTTTATATTTAACTTGGATTAATCTTATCAGGGGTGACTTTTAGGGGTTGTTTTGTCTCGATATCATCTGTAAGTATTAAGGGACAGTCCCCTAAGTACATTCCTTCTCTTTAGAACAAGTACAAAAGTTTTTTGGGAGAGTGAATAATATCTTTAATATTTAACTTAGATTATTCTTATCGGGGGTAACTTTTAGGGGTTGTTTTGTTCCGATATTATCTCGAAGTATTAGGGCGCAGTCCCCTAAGTACTTTACATCTCTTCAGAACAAGTACAAAAATTTCTTGGGACAGTGAATAATATCTTTTATATTTAATTTGGATTAATCTTATCAGGGGTGACTTTTAGGGGTTGTTTTTTCTCAATATCATCTGGAAGTATTAGGGGGCTGTCCCCTAAGTACATTCCTTCTCTTCAGAATAAGTTAAAAAATTTTTTGGGAAAGTGAATAATATATTTTATATTTAACTTGGATTAATCTTATCAGGGGTGACTTTTAGGGGTTGTTTTGTCTCGATATCATCTGGAAGTATTAGGGGGCAGTTTCCTAAGTACATTCCTTCTCTTCAGAACAAGTACAAAAATTTTTTTGGAAAGTGAATAATATCTTTTATATTTAATTTGGATTAATCTTATCAGGGGTGACTTTTAGGGGTTGTTTTGTCTCGATATCATCTGGAAGTATTAGGGGGCAGTCCCCTAAGTACATTCCAGCTCTTCAGAACAAGTACAAAAATTTCTTGGGACAGTGAATAATATTTTTTATATTTAATTTGGATTAATCTTATCAGGGGTGACTTTTAGGGGTTGTTTTGTCTCGATATCATCTGGAAGTATTAGGGGGCAGTCTCCTAAGTACATTCCTTCTCTTCAGAACAAGTACAAAAATTTTTTTGGAAAGTGAATAATATCTTTTATATTTAATTTGGATTAATCTTATCAGGGGTGACTTTTAGGGGTTGTTTTTTCTCAATATCATCTGGAAGTATTAGGGGGCTGTCCCCTAAGTACATTCCTTCTCTTCAGAATAAGTTAAAAAATTTTTTGGGAAAGTGAATAATATATTTTATATTTAACTTGGATTAATCTTATCAGGGGTGACTTTTAGGGGTTGTTTTGTCTCGATATCATCTGTAAGTATTAAGGGACAGTCCCCTAAGTACATTCCTTCTCTTTAGAACAAGTACAAAAGTTTTTTGGGAGAGTGAATAATATCTTTAATATTTAACTTAGATTATTCTTATCGGGGGTAACTTTTAGGGGTTGTTTTGTTCCGATATTATCTCGAAGTATTAGGGCGCAGTCCCCTAAGTACTTTACATCTCTTCAGAACAAGTACAAAAATTTCTTGGGACAGTGAATAATATCTTTTATATTTAATTTGGATTAATCTTATCAGGGGTGACTTTTAGGGGTTGTTTTTTCTCAATATCATCTGGAAGTATTAGGGGGCTGTCCCCTAAGTACATTCCTTCTCTTCAGAATAAGTTAAAAAATTTTTTGGGAAAGTGAATAATATATTTTATATTTAACTTGGATTAATCTTATCAGGGGTGACTTTTAGGGGTTGTTTTGTCTCGATATCATCTGGAAGTATTAGGGGGCAGTTTCCTAAGTACATTCCTTCTCTTCAGAACAAGTACAAAAATTTTTTTGGAAAGTGAATAATATCTTTTATATTTAATTTGGATTAATCTTATCAGGGGTGACTTTTAGGGGTTGTTTTGTCTCGATATCATCTGGAAGTATTAGGGGGCAGTCCCCTAAGTACATTCCAGCTCTTCAGAACAAGTACAAAAATTTCTTGGGACAGTGAATAATATTTTTTATATTTAATTTGGATTAATCTTCGCAGGGGTGACTTTTAGGGGTTGTTTTGTCTCGATATCATCTGAAAGTATTAGGGGGCAGTTTCCTAAGTACATTCCTTCTCTTCAGAACAAGTACAAAAATTTTTTTGGAAAGTGAATAATATCTTTTATATTTAATTTGGATTAATCTTATCAGGGGTGACTTTTAGGGGTTGTTTTGTCTTCATATCATCTGGAAGTATTAGGGGGCAGTCTCCTAAGTACATTCCTTCTCTTCAGAACAAGTACAAAAATTTTTTTTAGAAGTGAATAATATCTTTTATATTTAATTTGGATTAATCTTATCAGGGTTGAATTTTAGGGGTTGTATTGTCTTGATATCATCTGGATGTATTAAGGGGCAGTCCCCTAAGTACTTTCCATCTCTTCAGAACAAGTACAAAAATTTTTTGGGAGAGTGAATAATATCTTTAATATTTAACTTGGATTATTCTTATCAGGGGTAACTTTTAGGGGTTGTTTTGTCTCAATATCATCTAAAAATTTTATGGGGCAGTCCCCTTAGTACTTTCCATCTCTTTAGAACAAGTACAAAAGTTTTTTGGGAGAGTGAATAATATCTTTAATATTTAACTTAGATTATTCTTATCGGGGGTAACTTTTAGGGGTTGTATTGTCTTGATATCATCTGGATGTATTAAGGGGCAGTCCCCTAAGTACATTCCAGCTCTTCAGAACAAGTACAAAAATTTCTTGGGACAGTGAATAATATTTTTTATATTTAATTTGGATTAATCTTATCAGGGGTGACTTTTAGGGGTTGTTTTGTCTCGATATCATCTGGAAGTATTAGGGGGCAGTCTCCTAAGTACATTCCTTCTCTTCAGAACAAGTACAAAAATTTTTTTGGAAAGTGAATAATATCTTTTATATTTAATTTGGATTAATCTTATCAGGGGTGACTTTTAGGGGTTGTTTTGTCTCGATATCATCTGGAAGTATTAGGGGGCAGTCCCCTAAGTACATTCCAGCTCTTCAGAACAAGTACAAAAATTTCTTGGGACAGTGAATAATATTTTTTATATTTAATTTGGATTAATCTTATCAGGGGTGACTTTTAGGGGTTGTTTTGTCTCGATATCATCTGAAAGTATTAGGGGGCAGTTTCCTAAGTACATTCCTTCTCTTCAGAACAAGTACAAAAATTTTTTTGGAAAGTGAATAATATCTTTTATATTTAATTTGGATTAATCTTATCAGGGGTGACTTTTAGGGGTTGTTTTTTCTCAATATCATCTGGAAGTATTAGGGGGCTGTCCCCTAAGTACATTCCTTCTCTTCAGAATAAGTTAAAAAATTTTTTGGGAAAGTGAATAATATATTTTATATTTAACTTGGATTAATCTTATCAGGGGTGACTTTTAGGGGTTGTTTTGTCTCGATATCATCTGTAAGTATTAAGGGACAGTCCCCTAAGTACATTCCTTCTCTTCAGAACAAGTAGAAAAATTTTTTTGGAAAGTGAATAATATCTTTTATATTTAATTTGGATTAATCTTATCAGGGGTGACTTTTAGGGGTTGTTTTGTCTTGATATCATCTGGAAGTATTAAGGGTCAGTCCCCTAAGTACTTTCCATCTCTTTAGAACAAGTACAAAAATTCTTTGGGAAAGTGAATAATATCTTTTATATTTCATTTGGATTAATCTTATCAGGGGTGACTTTTAGGGGTTGTTTTGTCTCGATATCATCTGCAAGTATTAGGGGGCAGTCTCCTAAGTACATTCCTTCTCTTCAGAACAAGTACAAAAATTTTTTTGGAAAGTGAATAATATCTTTTATATTTAATTTGGATTAATCTTATCAGGGGTGACTTTTAGGGGTTGTTTTGTCTCGATATCATCTGGAAGTATTAGGGGGCAGTCTCCTAAGTACATTCCTTCTCTTCAGAACAAGTACAAAAATTTTTTTTAGAAGTGAATAATATCTTTTATATTTAATTTGGATTAATCTTATCAGGGGTGACTTTTAGGGGTTGTTTTTTCTCAATATCATCTGGAAGTATTAGGGGGCTGTCCCCTAAGTACATTCCTTCTCTTCAGAATAAGTTAAAAAATTTTTTGGGAAAGTGAATAATATATTTTATATTTAACTTGGATTCATCTTATCAGGGGTAACTTTTAGGGGTTGTTTTGTCTCAATATCATCTAAAAATTTTATGGGGCAGTCCCCTTAGTACTTTCCATCTCTTTAGAACAAGTACAAAAGTTTTTTGAGAGAGTGAATAATATCTTTTATATTTAACTTAGATTATTCTTATCGGGGGTGACTTTTAGGGGTTGTTTTGTCTCGATATCATCTGTAAGTATTGAGGGACAGTCCCCTTAGTACTTAACATCTTTTCTGAACATGTACAAAAATTTTTTGGGAGAGTGAATAATATCTTTTATATTTAACTTAGATTATTCTTATCAGGGGTAACTTTTAGGGGTTGCTTTGTCTTGATATCATCTGGAAGTATTAAAGGTCAGTCCCCTATTTACTTTCCATCTCTTTAGAACAAGTACAAAAATTTTTTGGGAAAGTGAATAATATCATTTATATTTAACTTGGATTATTCTTATCAGGGGTAACTTTTAGGGGTTGTTTTTTCTCAATATCATCTGGAAGTATTAGAGAGCCGTCCCCTAAGTACATTCCTTCTCTTCAGAACAAGTACAAAAATTTTTTTGGAAAGTGAATAATATCTTTTATATTTAATTTGGATTAATCTTATCAGGGGTGACTTTTAGGGGTTGTTTTTTCTCAATATCATCTGGAATTATTAGGGGGCTGTCCCCTAAGTACATTCCTTCACTTCAGAATAAGTTCAAAAATTTTTTGGGAAAGTGAATAATATCTTTTATATTTAACTTGGATTATTCTTATCGGGGGTAACTTTTAGGGGTTGTTTTTTCTCAATATCATCTGGAAGTATTAGGGGGCAGTCCCCTAAGTACATTCCTTCTCTTCAGAACAAGTTCAAAACTTTTTTGGGAAAGTGAATAATATCTTTTATATTTAACTTGGACTATTCTTATCAGGGGTAACTTTTAGGGGTTGTTTTTTTCAATATCATCTGGAAGTATTAGGGAGCAGTCCCCTAAGTACATTCCTTCTCTTCAGAAAAAGTTCAAAAATTTTTTGGGAAAGTGAATAATATCTTTTATATTTAACTTGGATTATTCTTATCAGGGGTAACTTTTAGGGGTTGTTTTTTCTTAATATCATTTGGAAGTATTAGGGGGCAATATCCTAAGTACATTCCTTCTCTTCAGAACAAGTACAAAAATTTCTTGGGGAAGTGAATAATATTTTTTATATTTAATTTGGATTAATCTTATCAGGGGTGACTTTTAGGGGTTGTTTTGTCTTAATATCATCTGGCAGTATTAGGGGCAGTTCCCTAAGTACTTTCCATCTCTTCAGAACAAGTACAAAAATTTCTTGGGACAGTGAATAATATCTTTTATATTTAATTTGGATTTATCTTATCAGGGGTAACTTTTAGGGGTTGTTTTGTCTCGATATCATCTGAAAGTATTAGGGGGCAGTCCCCTAAGTACATTCCTTCTCTTCAGAACAAGTACGAAAATTTCTTGGGACAGTGAATAATATCTTTTATATTTAATTTGGATTAATCTAATCAGGGGTGACTTTTAGGGGTTGTTTTGTCTCGATATCATCTGAAAGTATTAGGGAGCAGTCCGTTAAGTACATTCCTTCTCTTCAGATTTAGTACAAAAATTTCATGGGAGAGTGAATAATATCTTTGACATTTAACTTAGGTTTTTCTTATCAGGGGTGACTTTTAAAGGTTGTTTTGGCTCGATATCATCTGGAAGTATTAGGGGGCAGTCCGCTAAGTACATTCCTGCTCTTTAGAACAAGTACAAAAATTTCTTGGGACAGTGAATAATATTTTTTATGTTTAATTTGGATTAATCTTATCAGGGGTGACTTTTAGGGGTTGTTTTGTCTCGATATCATCTGGAAGTATTAGGGGGCAGTCCCCTAAGTACATTCCTTCTCTTCAGAACAAGGACAAAAATGTTTTTGGAAAGTGAATAATATCTTTTATATTTAATTTGGATTAATCTTATCAGGGGTGACTTTTAGGGGTTGTTTTGTCTTGATATCATCTGGAAGTATTAAAAGTCAGTCTCCTAAGTACTTTCCATCTATTTAGAACAAGTACAAAAATTTCTTGGGACAGTGAATAATATCTTTTATATTTAATTTGGATTAATCTTATCAGGGGTGACATTTAAAGGTTGTTTTGTCTCGATATCATCTGGAAGTATTAGGGGGCAGTCCCCTAAGTACATTCCAGCTCTTCAGAACAAGTACAAAAATTTCTTGGGACAGTGAATAATATTTTTTATATTTAATTTGGATTAATCTTATCAGGGGTGACTTTTAGGGGTTGTTTTGTCTCGATATCATCTGGAAGTATTAGGGGGCAGTCTCCTAAGTACATTCCTTCCCTTCAGAACAAGTACAAAAATTTTTTTTGAAAGTGAATAAATATTTATATTTAATTTGGATTATTCTTATCAGGGTTGAATTTTAGGGGTTGTTTTGTCTTGATATCATCTGGATGTATTAAGGGGCAGTCCCCTAAGTACTTTCCATCTCTTCAGAACAAGTACAAAAATTTTTTGGGAGAGTGAATAATATCTTTAATATTTAACTTGGATTATTCTTATCAGGGGTAACTTTAAGGGGTCGTTTTGTTCCGATATTATCTCGAAGTATTAGGGCGCAGTCCCCTAAGTACTTTACATCTCTTCAGAACAAGTACAAAAATTTCTTGGGACAGTGAATAAAATCTATTATATTTAATTTGGTCTAATCTTATCAGGGGTTACTTTTAGGGGTTGTTTTGTCTTGATATTATCTGGACGTATTAAGGGGCAGTCCCCTTAGTACTTTCTATCTCTTCAGAACAAGTACAAAAATTTTTTGGGAAAGTGAATAATATCTTTTATATTTCATTTGGATTAATCTTATCAGGGGTGACTTTTAGGGGTTGTTTTGTCTCGATATCATCTAGAAGTATTAGGGGGCAGTTTCCTAAGTACATTCCTTCTCTTCAGAACAAGTACAAAAATTTTTTTGGAAAGTGAATAATATCTTTTATATTTAATTTCGATTAATCTTATCAGGGGTGACTTTTAGGGGTTGTTTTGTCTCGATATCATCTGGAAGTATTAGGAGGCAGTCCCCTAAGTACATTCCAGCTCTTCAGAACAAGTACAAAAATTTCTTGGGGAAGTGAATAATATTTTTTATATTTAATTTGGATTAATCTTATCAGGGGTGACTTTTAGGGGTTGTTTTGTCTCGATATCATCTGTAAGTATTAAGGGACAGTCCCCTAAGTACATTCCTTCTCTTCAGAACAAGTACAAAAATTTTTTTGGAAAGTGAATAATATCTTTTATATTTAATTTGGATTAATCTTATCAGGGGTGACTTTTAGGGGTTGTTTTTTCTTAATATCATCTGGAAGTATTAAGGGGCTGTCCCCTAAGTACATTCCTTCTCTTCAGAATAAGTTAAAAAATTTTTTGGGAAAGTGAATAATATATTTTATATTTAACTTGGATTAATCTTATCAGGGGTGACTTTTAGGGGTTGTTTTGTCTCGATATCATCTGTAAGTATTAAGGGACAGTCCCCTAAGTACATTCCTTCTCTTCAGAACAAGTACAAAAATTTTTTTGGAAAGTGAATAATATCTTTTATATTTAACTTGGATTAATCTTATCAGGGGTGACTTTTAGGGGTTGTTTTGTCTCGATATCATCTGTAAGTATTAAGGGACAGTCCTCTAAGTACATTCCTTCTCTTCAGAACAAGTACAAAAATTTTTTTGGAAAGTGAATAATATCTTTTATATTTAATTTGGATTAATCTTATCAGGGGTGACTTTTAGGGGTTGTTTTTTCTCAATATCATCTGGAATTATTAGGGGGCTGTCCCCTAAGTACATTCCTTCACTTCAGAATAAGTTCAAAAATTTTTTGGGAAAGTGAATAATATCTTTTATATTTAACTTGGATTATTCTTATCGGGGGTAACTTTTAGGGGTTGTTTTTTCTCAATATCATCTGGAAGTATTAGGGGGCAGTCCCCTAAGTACATTCCTTCTTTTCAGAACAAGTTCAAAACTTTTTTGGGAAAGTGAATAATATCTTTTATATTTAACTTGAACTATTCTTATCAGGGGTAACTTTTAGGGGTTGTTTTTTTCAATATCATCTGAAAGTATTAGGGAGCAGTCCCCTAAGTACATTCCTTCTCTTCAGAAAAAGTTCAAAAATTTTTTGGGAAAGTGAATAATATCTTTTATATTTAACTTGGATTATTCTTATCAGGGGTAACTTTTAGGGGTTGTTTTTTCTTAATATCATTTGGAAGTATTAGGGGGTAATATCCTAAGTACATTCCTTCTCTTCAGAACAAGTACAAAAATTTCTTGGGGAAGTGAATAATATTTTTTATATTTAATTTGGATTAATCTTATCAGGGGTGACTTTTAGGGGTTGTTTTGTCTCGATATCATCTGTAAGTATTAAGGGACAGTCCCCTATGTACATTCCTTCTCTTCAGAACAAGTACAAAAATTTTTTTGGAAAGTGAATAATATCTTTTATATTTAATTTGGATTAATCTTATCAGGGGTGACTTTTAGGGGTTGTTTTTTCTCAATATCATCTGGAATTATTAGGGGGCTGTCCCCTAAGTACATTCCTTCACTTCAGAATAAGTTCAAAAATTTTTTGGGAAAGTGAATAATATCTTTTATATTTAACTTGGATTATTCTTATCGGGGGTAACTTTTAGGGGTTGTTTTTTCTCAATATCATCTGGAAGTATTAGGGGGCAGTCCCCTAAGTACATTCCTTCTCTTCAGAACAAGTTCAAAACTTTTTTGGGAAAGTGAATAATATCTTTTATATTTAACTTGGACTATTCTTATCAGGGGTAACTTTTAGGGGTTGTTTTTTTCAATATCATCTGGAAGTATTAGGGAGCAGTCCCCTAAGTACATTCCTTCTCTTCAGAAAAAGTTCAAAAATTTTTTGGGAAAGTGAATAATATCTTTTATATTTAACTTGGATTATTCTTATCAGGGGTAACTTTTAGGGGTTGTTTTTTCTTAATATCATTTGGAAGTATTAGGGGGCAATATCCTAAGTACATTCCTTCTCTTCAGAACAAGTACAAAAATTTCTTGGGGAAGTGAATAATATTTTTTATATTTAATTTGGATTAATCTTATCAGGGGTGACTTTTAGGGGTTGTTTTGTCTTAATATCATCTGGCAGTATTAGGGGCAGTTCCCTAAGTACTTTCCATCTCTTCAGAACAAGTACAAAAATTTCTTGGGACAGTGAATAATATCTTTTATATTTAATTTGGATTTATCTTATCAGGGGTAACTTTTAGGGGTTGTTTTGTCTCGATATCATCTGAAAGTATTAGGGGGCAGTCCCCTAAGTACATTCCTTCTCTTCAGAACAAGTACAAAAATTTCTTGGGACAGTGAATAATATCTTTTATATTTAATTTGGATTAATCTAATCAGGGGTGACTTTTAGGGGTTGTTTTGTCTCGATATCATCTGAAAGTATTAGGGAGCAGTCCGTTAAGTACATTCCTTCTCTTCAGATTTAGTACAAAAATTTCATGGGAGAGTGAATAATATCTTTGACATTTAACTTAGGTTTTTCTTATCAGGGGTGACTTTTAAAGGTTGTTTTGGCTCGATATCATCTGGAAGTATTAGGGGGCAGTCCGCTAAGTACATTCCTGCTCTTTAGAACAAGTACAAAAATTTCTTGGGACAGTGAATAATATTTTTTATGTTTAATTTGGATTAATCTTATCAGGGGTGACTTTTAGGGGTTGTTTTGTCTCGATATCATCTGGAAGTATTAGGGGGCAGTCCCCTAAGTACATTCCTTCTCTTCAGAACAAGGACAAAAATGTTTTTGGAAAGTGAATAATATCTTTTATATTTAATTTGGATTAATCTTATCAGGGGTGACTTTTAGGGGTTGTTTTGTCTTGATATCATCTGGAAGTATTAAAAGTCAGTCCCCTAAGTACTTTCCATCTATTTAGAACAAGTACAAAAATTTCTTGGGACAGTGAATAATATCTTTTATATTTAATTTGGATTAATCTTATCAGGGGTGACATTTAAAGGTTGTTTTGTCTCGATATCATCTGGAAGTATTAGGGGGCAGTCCCCTAAGTACATTCCAGCTCTTCAGAACAAGTACAAAAATTTCTTGGGACAGTGAATAATATTTTTTATATTTAATTTGGATTAATCTTATCAGGGGTGACTTTTAGGGGTTGTTTTGTCTCGATATCATCTGGAAGTATTAGGGGGCAGTCTCCTAAGTACATTCCTTCCCTTCAGAACAAGTACAAAAATTTTTTTTGAAAGTGAATAAATATTTATATTTAATTTGGATTATTCTTATCAGGGTTGAATTTTAGGGGTTGTTTTGTCTTGATATCATCTGGATGTATTAAGGGGCAGTCCCCTAAGTACTTTCCATCTCTTCAGAACAAGTACAAAAATTTTTTGGGAGAGTGAATAATATCTTTAATATTTAACTTGGATTATTCTTATCAGGGGTAACTTTTAGGGGTTGTTTTGTCTCAATATCATCTAAAAATTTTATGGGGCAGTCCCCTTAGTACTTTCCATCTCTTTAGAACAAGTACAAAAGTTTTTTGGGAGAGTGAATAATATCTTTAATATTTAACTTAGATTATTCTTATCGGGGGTAACTTTTAGGGGTTGTTTTGTTCCGATATTATCTCAAAGTATTAGGGCGCAGTCCCCTAAGTACTTTACATCTCTTCAGAACAAGTACAAAAATTTCTTGGGACAGTGAATAAAATCTATTATATTTAATTTGGTCTAATCTTATCAGGGGTTACTTTTAGGGGTTGTTTTGTCTTGATATTATCTGGACGTATTAAGGGGCAGTCCCCTTAGTACTTTCTATCTCTTCAGAACAAGTACAAAAATTTTTTGGGAAAGTGAATAATATCTTTTATATTTCATTTGGATTAATCTTATCAGGGGTGACTTTTAGGGGTTGTTTTGTCTCGATATCATCTAGAAGTATTAGGGGGCAGTTTCCTAAGTACATTCCTTCTCTTCAGAACAAGTACAAAAATTTTTTTGGAAAGTGAATAATATCTTTTATATTTAATTTCGATTAATCTTATCAGGGGTGACTTTTAGGGGTTGTTTTGTCTCGATATCATCTGGAAGTATTAGGGGGCAGTCCCCTAAGTACATTCCAGCTCTTCAGAACAAGTACAAAAATTTCTTGGGACAGTGAATAATATTTTTTATATTTAATTTGGATTAATCTTATCAGGGGTGACTTTTAGGGGTTGTTTTGTCTCGATATCATCTGGAAGTATTAGGGGGCAGTTTCCTAAGTACATTCCTTCTCTTCAGAACAAGTACAAAAATTTTTTTGGAAAGTGAATAATATCTTTTATATTTAATTTGGATTAATCTTATCAGGGGTGACTTTTAGGGGTTGTTTTTTTTTAATATCATCTGGAAGTATTAAGGGGCTGTCCCCTAAGTACATTCCTTCTCTTCAGAATAAGTTAAAAAATTTTTTGGGAAAGTGAATAATATATTTTATATTTAACTTGGATTAATCTTATCAGGGGTGACTTTTAGGGGTTGTTTTGTCTCGATATCATCTGTAAGTATTAAGGGACAGTCCCCTAAGTACATTCCTTCTCTTCAGAACAAGTACAAAAATTTTTTTGGAAAGTGAATAATATCTTTTATATTTAATTTGGATTAATCTTATCAGGGGTGACTTTTAGGGGTTGTTTTGTCTTGATATCATCTGGAAGTATTAAGGGTCAGTCCCCTAAGTACTTTCCATCTCTTTAGAACAAGTACAAAAATTCTTTGGGAAAGTGAATAATATCTTTTATATTTCATTTGGATTAATCTTATCAGGGGTGACTTTTAGGGGTTGTTTTGTCTCGATATCATCTGGAAGTATTAGGGGGCAGTCTCCTAAGTACATTCCTTCTCTTCAGAACAAGTACAAAAATTTTTTTGGAAAGTGAATAATATCTTTTATATTTAATTTGGATTAATCTTATCAGGGGTGACTTTTAGGGGTTGTTTTGTCTCTATATCATCTGGAAGTATTAGGCGGCAGTCTCCTAAGTACATTCCTTCTCTTCAGAACAAGTACAAAAATTTTTTTGGAAAGTGAATAATATCTTTTATATTTAATTTGGATTAATCTTATCAGGGGTGACTTTTAGGGGTTGTTTTTTCTCAATATCATCTAGAAGTATTAGAAGGCAGTCTTCTAAGTACATTCCTTCTCTTCAGAACAAGTACAAAAATTTTTTTGGAAAGTGAATAATATCTTTTATATTTAATTTAGATTAATCTTATCAGGGGTGACTTTTAGGGGTTGTTTTGTCTTGATATCATCTGTAAGTATTAAGGGACAGTCCCCTTAGTACTTTCCATCTTTTCAGAACATGTACAAAAATTTTTTGAGAGAGTGAATAATATCTTTTATATTTAACTTAGATTACTCTTATCGGGGGTGACTTTTAGGGGTTGTTTTGTCTCGATATCATCTGTAAGTATTAAGGGACAGTCCCCTTAGTACTTAACATCTTTTCTGAACATGTACAAAAATTTTTTGGGAGAGTGAATAATATCTTTTATATTTAACTTAGATTATTCTTATCAGGGGTAACTTTTAGGGGTTGCTTTGTCTTGATATCATCTGGAAGTATTAAAGGTCAGTCCCCTAAGTACTTTCCATCTCTTTAGAACAAGTACGAAAATTTTTTGGGAAAGTGAATAATATCATTTATATTTAACTTGGATTATTCTTATCAGGGGTAACTTTTAGGGGTTGTTTTTTCTCAATATCATCTGGAAGTATTAGGGGGCAGTCCGCTAAGTACATTCCTGCTCTTTAGAACAAGTACAAAAATTTCTTGGGACAGTGAATAATATTTTTTATGTTTAATTTGGATTAATCTTATCAGGGGTGACTTTTAGGGGTTGTTTTGTCTCGATATCATCTGGAAGTATTAGGGGGCAGTCCCCTAAGTACATTCCTTCTCTTCAGAACAAGGACAAAAATGTTTTTGGAAAGTGAATAATATCTTTTATATTTAATTTGGATTAATCTTATCAGGGGTGACTTTTAGGGGTTGTTTTGTCTTGATATCATCTGGAAGTATTAAAAGTCAGTCCCCTAAGTACTTTCCATCTATTTAGAACAAGTACAAAAATTTCTTGGGACAGTGAATAATATCTTTTATATTTAATTTGGATTAATCTTATCAGGGGTGACATTTAAAGGTTGTTTTGTCTCGATATCATCTGGAAGTATTAGGGGGCAGTCCCCTAAGTACATTCCAGCTCTTCAGAACAAGTACAAAAATTTCTTGGGACAGTGAATAATATTTTTTATATTTAATTTGGATTAATCTTATCAGGGGTGACTTTTAGGGGTTGTTTTGTCTCGATATCATCTGGAAGTATTAGGGGGCAGTCTCCTAAGTACATTCCTTCCCTTCAGAACAAGTACAAAAATTTTTTTTGAAAGTGAATAAATATTTATATTTAATTTGGATTATTCTTATCAGGGTTGAATTTTAGGGGTTGTTTTGTCTTGATATCATCTGGATGTATTAAGGGGCAGTCCCCTAAGTACTTTCCATCTCTTCAGAACAAGTACAAAAATTTTTTGGGAGAGTGAATAATATCTTTAATATTTAACTTGGATTATTCTTATCAGGGGTAACTTTTAGGGGTTGTTTTGTCTCAATATCATCTAAAAATTTTATGGGGCAGTCCCCTTAGTACTTTCCATCTCTTTAGAACAAGTACAAAAGTTTTTTGGGAGAGTGAATAATATCTTTAATATTTAACTTAGATTATTCTTATCGGGGGTAACTTTTAGGGGTTGTTTTGTTCCGATATTATCTCGAAGTATTAGGGCGCAGTCCCCTAAGTACTTTACATCTCTTCAGAACAAGTACAAAAATTTCTTGGGACAGTGAATAAAATCTATTATATTTAATTTGGTCTAATCTTATCAGGGGTTACTTTTAGGGGTTGTTTTTTCTTAATATCATTTGGAAGTATTAGGGGGCAGTATCCTAAGTACATTCCTTCTCTTCAGAACAAGTACAAAAATTTCTTGGGACAGTGAATAATATTTTTTATATTTAATTTGGATTAATCTTATCAGGGGTGACTTTTAGGGGTTGTTTTGTCTTAATATCATCTGGCAGTATTAGGGGGCAGTTCCCTAAGTACTTTTCATCTCTTCAGAACAAGTACAAAAATTTCTTGGGACAGTGAATAATATCTTTTATATTTAATTTGGATTTATCTTATCAGGGGTAACTTTTAGGGGTTGTTTTGTCTCGATATCATCTGGAAGTATTAGGGGGCAGTCCCCTTAGTACATTCCTTCTCTTCAGAACAAGTACAAAAATTTCTTGGGACAGTGAATAATATCTTTTATATTTAATTTGGATTAATCTAATCAGGGGTGACTTTTAGGGGTTGTTTTGTCTCGATATCATCTGGAAGTATTAGGGGGCAGTTTCCTAAGTACATTCCTTCTCTTTAGAACAAGTACAAAAATTTTTTTGGAAAGTGAATAATATCTTTTATATTTAATTTGGATTAATCTTATCAGGGGTGACTTTTAGGGGTTGTTTTTTCTTAATATCATCTTGAAGTATTAGGGGGCTGTCCCCTAAGTACATTCCTTCTCTTCAGAATAAGTTAAAAAATTTTTTGGGAAAGTGAATAATATCTTTTATATTTAACTTGGATTATTCTTATCAGGGGTAACTTTTAGGGGTTGTTTTTTCTTAATATCATTTGGAAGTATTAGGGGGCAGTATCCTAAGTACATTCCTTCTCTTCAGAACAAGTACAAAAATTTCTTGGGACAGTGAATAATATTTTTTATATTTAATTTGGATTAATCTTATCAGGGGTGACTTTTAGGGGTTGTTTTGTCTTAATATCATCTGGCAGTATTAGGGGGCAGTTCCCTAAGTACTTTCCATCTCTTCAGAACAAGTACAAAAATTTCTTGGGACAGTGAATAATATCTTTTATATTTAATTTGGATTTATCTTATCAGGGGTAACTTTTAGGGGTTGTTTTGTCTCGATATCATCTGGAAGTATTAGGGGGCAGTCCCCTTAGTACATTCCTTCTCTTCAGAACAAGTACAAAAATTTCTTGGGACAGTGAATAATATCTTTTATATTTAATTTGGATTAATCTAATCAGGGGTGACTTTTAGGGGTTGTTTTGTCTCGATATCATCTGAAAGTATTAGGGAGCAGTCCGTTAAGTACATTCCTTCTCTTCAGATTTAGTAGAAAAATTTCATGGGAGAGTGAATAATATCTTTGACATTTAACTTAGGTTTTTCTTATCAGGGGTGACTTTTAAAGGTTGTTTTGTCTCGATATCATCTGGAAGTATTAGGGGGCAGTCCGCTAAGTACATTCCTGCTCTTTAGAACAAGTACAAAAATTTCTTGGGACAGTGAATAATATTTTTTATGTTTAATTTAGATTAATCTTATCAGGGGTGACTTTTAGGGGTTGTTTTGTCTCGATATCATCTGGAAGTATTAGGGGGCAGTCCCCTAAGTACATTCCTTCTCTTCAGAACAAGGACAAAAATGTTTTTGGAAAGTGAATAATATCTTTTATATTTAATTTGGATTAATCTTATCAGGGGTGACTTTTAGGGGTTGTTTTGTCTTGATATCATCTGGAAGTATTAAAAGTCAGTCCCATAAGTACTTTCCATCTATTTAGAACAAGTACAAAAATTTCTTGGGACAGTGAATAATATCTTTTATATTTAATTTGGATTAATCTTATCAGGGGTGACATTTAAAGGTTGTTTTGTCTCGATATCATCTGGAAGTATTAGGGGGCAGTCCCCTAAGTACATTCCAGCTCTTCAGAACAAGTACAAAAATTTCTTGGGACAGTGAATAATATTTTTTATATTTAATTTGGATTAATCTTATCAGGGGTGACTTTTAGGGGTTGTTTTGTCTCGATATCATCTAGAAGTATTAGGGGGCAGTCTCCTAAGTACTTTCCATCTCTTCAGAACAAGTACAAAAATTTTTTGGGAGAGTGAATAATATCTTTAATATTTAACTTGGATTATTCTTATCAGGGGTAACTTTTAGGGGTTGTTTTGTCTCAATATCATCTAAAAATTTTATGGGGCAGTCCCCTTAGTACTTTCCATCTCTTTAGAACAAGTACAAAAGTTTTTTGGGATAGTGAATAATATCTTTAATATTTAACTTAGATTATTCTTATCGGGGGTAACTTTTAGGGGTTGTTTTGTTCCGATATTATCTCGAAGTATTAGGGCGCAGTCCCCTAAGTACTTTACATCTCTTCAGAACAAGTACAAAAATTTCTTGGGACAGTGAATAAAATCTATTATATTTAATTTGGTCTAATCTTATCAGGGGTTACTTTTAGGGGTTGTTTTGTCTCGATATCATCTGGAAGTATTAGGGGGCAGTCCCCTAAGTACATTCCAGCTCTTCAGAACAAGTACAAAAATTTCTTGGGACAGTGAATAATATTTTTTATATTTAATTTGGATTAATCTTATCAGGGGTGACTTTTAGGGGTTGTTTTGTCTCGATATCATCTGGAAGTATTAGGGGGCAGTCTCCTAAGTACATTCCTTCTCTTCAGAACAAGTACAAAATTTTTTTTGGAAAGTGAATAATATCTTTTATATTTAATTTGGATTAATCTTATCAGGGGTGACTTTTAGGGGTTGTTTTTTCTCAATATCATCTGGAAGTATTAGGAAGCAGTCTCCTAAGTACATTCCTTCTCTTCAGAACAAGTACAAAAGTTTTTTGGGAGAGTGAATAATATCTTTAATATTTAACTTAGATTATTCTTATCGGGGGTAACTTTTAGGGGTTGTTTTGTTCCGATATTATCTCGAAGTATTAGGGCGCAGTCCCATAAGTACTTTACATCTCTTCAGAACAAGTACAAAAATTTCTTGGGACAGTGAATAAAATCTATTATATTTAATTTGGTCTAATCTTATCAGGGGTTACTTTTAGGGGTTGTTTTTTCTTAATATCATTTGGAAGTATTAGGGGGCAGTATCCTAAGTACACTCCTTCTCTTCAGAACAAGTACAAAAATTTCTTGGGACAGTGAATAATATTTTTTATATTTAATTTGGATTAATCTTATCAGGGGTGACTTTTAGGGGTTGTTTTGTCTTAATATCATCTGGCAGTATTAGGGGGCAGTTCCCTAAGTACTTTCCATCTCTTCAGAACAAGTACAAAAATTTCTTGGGACAGTGAATAATATCTTTTATATTTAATTTGGATTTATCTTATCAGGGGTAACTTTTAGGGGTTGTTTTGTCTCGATATCATCTGGAAGTATTAGGGGGCAGTCCCCTTAGTACATTCCTTCTCTTCAGAACAAGTACAAAAATTTCTTGGGACAGTGAATAATATCTTTTATATTTAATTTGGATTAATCTAATCAGGGGTGACTTTTAGGGGTTGTTTTGTCTCGATATCATCTGGAAGTATTAGGGGGCAGTTTCCTAAGTACATTCCTTCTCTTCAGAACAAGTACAAAAATTTTTTTGGAAAGTGAATAATATCTTTTATATTTAATTTGGATTAATCTTATCAGGGGTGACTTTTAGGGGTTGTTTTTTCTTAATATCATCTGGAAGTATTAGGGGGCTGTCCCCTAAGTACATTCCTTCTTTTCAGAATAAGTTAAAAAATTTTTTGGGAAAGTGAATAATATCTTTTATATTTAACTTGGATTATTCTTATCAGGGGTAACTTTTAGGGGTTGTTTTTTCTTAATATCATTTGGAAGTATTAGGGGGCAGTATCCTAAGTACATTCCTTCTCTTCAGAACAAGTACAAAAATTTCTTGGGACAGTGAATAATATTTTTTATATTTAATTTGGATTAATCTTATCAGGGGTGACTTTTAGGGGTTGTTTTGTCTTAATATCATCTGGCAGTATTAGGGGGCAGTTCCCTAAGTACTTTCTATCTCTTCAGAACAAGTACAAAAATTTCTTGGGACAGTGAATAATATCTTTTATATTTAATTTGGATTTATCTTATCAGGGGTAACTTTTAGGGGTTGTTTTGTCTCGATATCATCTGGAAGTATTAGGGGGCAGTCCCCTTAGTACATTCCTTCTCTTCAGAACAAGTACAAAAATTTCTTGGGACAGTGAATAATATCTTTTATATTTAATTTGGATTAATCTAATCAGGGGTGACTTTTAGGGGTTGTTTTGTCTCGATATCATCTGAAAGTATTAGGGAGCAGTCCGTTAAGTACATTCCTTCTCTTCAGATTTAGTAGAAAAATTTCATGGGAGAGTGAATAATATCTTTGACATTTAACTTAGGTTTTTCTTATCAGAGGTGACTTTTAAAGGTTGTTTTGTCTCGATATCATCTGGAAGTATTAGGGGGCAGTCCGCTAAGTACATTCCTGCTCTTTAGAACAAGTACAAAAATTTCTTGGGACAGTGAATAATATTTTTTATGTTTAATTTGGATTAATCTTATCATGGGTGACTTTTAGGGGTTGTTTTGTCTCGATATCATCTGGAAGTATTAGGGGGCAGTCCCCTAAGTACATTCCTTCTCTTCAGAACAAGGACAAAAATGTTTTTGGAAAGTGAATAATATCTTTTATATTTAATTTGGATTAATCTTATCAGGGGTGACTTTTAGGGGTTGTTTTGTCTTGATATCATCTGGAAGTATTAAAAGTCAGTCCCCTAAGTACTTTCCATCTATTTAGAACAAGTACAAAAATTTCTTGGGACAGTGAATAATATCTTTTATATTTAATTTGGATTAATCTTATCAGGGGTGACATTTAAAGGTTGTTTTGTCTCGATATCATCTGGAAGTATTAGGGGGCAGTCCCCTAAGTACATTCCAGCTCTTCAGAACAAGTACAAAAATTTTTTTTGAAAGTGAATAAATATTTATATTTAATTTGGATTATTCTTATCAGGGTTGAATTTTAGGGGTTGTTTTGTCTTGATATCATCTGGATGTATTAAGGGGCAGTCCCCTAAGTACTTTCCATCTCTTCAGAACAAGTACAAAAATTTCTTGGGACAGTGAATAAAATCTATTATATTTAATTTGGTCTAATCTTATCAGGGGTTACTTTTAGGGGTTGTTTTGTCTTGATATTATCTGGACGTATTAAGGGGCAGTCCCCTTAGTACTTTCTATCTCTTCAGAACAAGTACAAAAATTTTTTGGGAAAGTGAATAATATCTTTTATATTTCGTTTGGATTAATCTTATCAGGGGTGACTTTTAGGGGTTGTTTTGTCTCGATATCATCTGGAAGTATTAGGGGGCAGTTTCCTAAGTACATTCCTTCTCTTCAGAACAAGTACAAAAATTTTTTTGGAAAGTGAATAATATCTTTTATATTTAATTTGGATTAATCTTATCAGGGGTGACTTTTAGGGGCTGTTTTGTCTCGATATCATCTGGAAGTATTAGGGGGCAGTCCCCTAAGTACATTCCAGCTCTTCAGAACAAGTACAAAAATTTCTTGGGACAGTGAATAATATTTTTTATATTTGATTTGGATTAATCTTATCAGGGGTGACTTTTAGGGGTTGTTTTGTCTCGATATCATCTGGAAGTATTAGGGGGCAGTTTCCTAAGTACATTCCTTCTCTTCAGAACAAGTACAAAAATTTTTTTGGAAAGTGAATAATATCTTTTATATTTAATTTGGATTAATCTTATCAGGGGTGACTTTTAGGGGTTGTTTTTTCTCAATATCATCTGGAAGTATTAGGGGGCTGTCCCCTAAGTACATTCCTTCTCTTCAGAATAAGTTAAAAAATTTTTTGGGAAAGTGAATAATATATTTTATATTTAACTTGGATAATTCTTATCAGGGGTGACTTTTAGGGGTTGTTTTGTCTCGATATCATCTGTAAGTATTAAGGGACAGTCCCCTAAGTACATTCCTTCTCTTCAGAACAAGTACAACAATTTTTTTGGAAAGTGAATAATATCTTTTATATTTAATTTGGATTAATCTTATCAGGGGTGACTTTTAGGGGTTGTTTTGTCTTGATATCATCTGGAAGTATTAAGGGTCAGTCCCCTAAGTACTTTCCATCTCTTTAGAACAAGTACAAAAATTCTTTGGGAAAGTGAATAATATCTTTTATATTTCATTTGGATTAATCTTATCAGGGGTGACTTTTAGGGGTTGTTTTGTCTCGATATCATCTGGAAGTATCAGGGGGCAGTCTCCTAAGTACATTCCTTCTCTTCAGAACAAGTACAAAAATTTTTTTGGAAAGTGAATAATATCTTTTATATTTAATTTGGATTAATCTTATCAGGGGTGACTTTTAGGGGTTGTTTTGTCTCGATATCATCTGGAAGTATTAGGGGGCAGTCTCCAAAGTACATTCCATCTCTTCAGAACAAGTACAAAAATTTTTTTGGAAAGTGAATAATATCTTTTATATTTAATTTGGATTAATCTTATCAGGGGTGACTTTTAGGGGTTGTTTTTTCTCAATATCATCTGGAAGTATTAGGGGGCAGTCTCCTAAGTACATTCCTTCTCTTCAGAACAAGTACAAAAATTTTTTTGGAAAGTGAATAATATCTTTTATATTTAATTTGGATTAATCTTATCAGGGGTGACTTTTAGGGGTTGTTTTGTCTTGATATCATCTGTAAGTATTAAGGGACAGTCCCCTTAGTACTTTCCATCTTTTCAGAACATGTACAAAAATTTTTTGAGAGAGTGAATAATATCTTTTATATTTAACTTAGATTATTCTTATCGGGGGTGACTTTTAGGGGTTGTTTTGTCTCGATATCATCTGTAAGTATTAAGGGACAGTCCCCTTAGTACTTAACATCTTTTCTGAACATGTACAAAAATTTTTTGGGAGAGTGAATAATATCTTTTATATTTAACTTAGATTATTCTTATCAGGGGTAACTTTAAGGGGTTGCTTTGTCTTGATATCATCTGGAAGTATTAAAGGTCAGTCCCCTAAGTACTTTCCATCTCTTCAGAACAAGTACAAAAATTTTTTGGGAAAGTGAATAATATCATTTATATTTAACTTGGATTATTCTTATCAGGGGTAACTTTTAGGGGTTGTTTTTTCTCAATATCATCTGGAAGTATTAGAGAGCAGTCCCCTAAGTACATTCCTTCTCTTCAGAACAAGTACAAAAATTTTTTTGGAAAGTGAATAATATCTTTTATATTTAACTTGGATTATTCTTATCGGGGGTAACTTTTAGGGGTTGTTTTTTCTCAATATCATCTGGAAGTATTAGGGGGCAGTCCCCTAAGTACATTCCTTCTCTTCAGAACAAGTTCAAAAATTTTTTGGGAAAGTGAATAATATCTTTTATATTTAACTTGGATTATTCTTATCAGGGGTAACTTTTAGGGGTTGTTTTTTCTTAATATCATTTGGAGGTATTAGGGGGCAGTATCCTAAGTACATTCCTTCTCTTCAGAACAAGTACAAAAATTTCTTGGGACAGTGAATAATATTTTTTATATTTAATTTGGATTAATCTTATCAGGGGTGACTTTTAGGGGTTGTTTTGTCTTAATATCATCTGGCAGTATTAGGGGGCAGTTCCCTAAGTACTTTTCATCTCTTCAGAACAAGTACAAAAATTTCTTGGGACAGTGAATAATATCTTTTATATTTAATTTGGATTTATCTTATCAGGGGTAACTTTTAGGGGTTGTTTTGTCTCGATATCATCTGGAAGTATTAGGGGGTAGTCCCCTAAGTACATTCCTTCTCTTCAGAACAAGTACAAAAATTTCTTGGGACAGTGAATAATATCTTTTATATTTAATTTGGATTAATCTAATCAGGGGTGACTTTTAGGGGTTGTTTTGTCTCGATATCATCTGAAAGTATTAGGGAGCAGTCCGTTAAGTACATTTCTTCTCTTCAGATTTAGTACAAAAATTTAATGGGACAGTGAATAATATTTTTTATGTTTAATTTGGATTAATCTTATCAGGGGTGACATTTAAAGGTTGTTTTGTCTCGATATCATCGGGAAGTATTAGGGGGCAGTCCCCTAAGTACATTCCTTCTCTTCAGAACAAGGACAAAAATGTTTTTGGAAAGTGAATAATATCTTTTATATTTAATTTGGATTAATCTTATCAGGGGTGACTTTTAGGGGTTGTTTTGTCTTGATATCATCTGGAAGTATTAAAAGTCAGTCCCCTAAGTACTTTCCATCTCTTTAGAACAAGTACAAAAATTTCTTGGGACAGTGAATAATATCTTTTATATTTAATTTGGATTAATCTTATCAGGGGTGACATTTAAAGGTTGTTTTGTCTCGATATCATCTGGAAGTATTAGGGGGCAGTCCCCTAAGTACATTCCAGCTGTTCAGAACAAGTACAAAAATTTCTTGGGACAGTGAATAATATTTTTTATATTTAATTTGGATTAATCTTATCAGGGGTGACTTTTAGGGGTTGTTTTGTCTCGATATCATCTGGAAGTATTAAGGGGCAGTCCCCTAAGTACTTTCCATCTCTTTAGAACAAGTACAAAAATTTTTTGGGAGAGTGAATAATATCTTTAATATTTAACTTGGATTATTCTTATCAGGGGTAACTTTTAGGGGTTGTTTTGTCTCAATATCATCTAAAAATTTTATGGGGCAGTCCCCTTAGTACTTTCCATCTCTTTAGAACAAGTACAAAAGTTTTTTGGGAGAGTGAATAATATCTTTAATATTTAACTTAGATTATTCTTATCAGGGGTTACTTTTAGGGGTTGTTTTGTCTTGATATTATCTGGACGTATTAAGGGGCAGTCCTGTTAGTACTTTCTATCTCTTCAGAACAAGTACAAAAATTTTTTGGGAAAGTGAATAATATCTTTTATATTTCATTTGGATTAATCTTATCAGGGGTTACTTTTAGGGGTTGTTTTGTCTCGATATCATCTGGAAGTATTAAGGGACAGTCCCGTTAGTACTTTCCATCTTTTCAGAACATGTACAAAATTTTTTTGGTAGAGTGAATAATATCCTTTATATTTAACTTAGATTATTCTTATCGGGGGTGACTTTTAGGGGTTGTATTGTCTCGATATCATCTGAAAGTATTAGGGGGCATTCCCCTAAGTACTCTCCATCTCTTTAGAACAAGTACAAAAATTTTTTGGGAGAGTGAATAATATCTTTTTTATATAACTTAGGTTATTCTTATCGGGGGTAACTTTTAGGGGTTGTTTTGTATCGATATCATCTGGAAGTATTAGGAGGCAGTCCCCTTAGTACTTTCCATCTCTTCAGAACAAGTAAAAAATTTCTTGGGACAGTAAATAATATTTTTTATATTTAATTTGGATTAACCTTATCAGGGGTGACTTTTAAAGGATGTTTTGTCTCGATATCATCTGGAAGTATTAGGGGGCAGTCCGCTAAGTACATTTCTCCTCTTCAGAACAAGTATAAAAATTTCTTGGGATAGTGAATAATATTTTTTATATTTAATTTGGATTAATCTTATCAGGGGTGACTTTTAGGGGTTGTTTTGTCTCGATATTATCTGGAAGTATTAGAGGGCAGTCCCCTAAGTACATTCTTTCTGTTCAGAACAAGTACAAAAATTTCTTGGGAGAGTGAATAATATCTTTTACATTTAACTTAGATTATTCTTATCGGGGGTAACTTTTAGGGGTTGTTTTGTATCGATATCATCTGGAAGTATTAGGGGGCAGTCCCCTTAGTACTTTCCATCTCTTCAGAACAAGTAAAAAATTTCTTGGGACAGTAAATAATATTTTTTATATTTAATTTGGATTAATCTTATCAGGGGTGACTTTTAAAGGATGTTTTGTCTCGATATCATCTGGAAGTATTAGGGGGCAGTCCGCTAAGTACATTTATGCTCTTCAGAACAAGTACAAAATTTTTTTGGGAGAGTGAATAATATCCTTTATATTTAACTTAGGTTATTCTTATCAGGGGTAACTTTTAGGGGTTGCTTTGTCTCGATATCATCTAAAAGTATCAAAGGGCAGTCGCCTAAGTACATTCCTTCTCTTCAGAACAAGTACAAAAATTTCTTGGGAGAGTGAATAATATCTTTTACATTTAACTTAGATTATTCTTATCGGGGGTAACTTTTAGGGGTTGTTTTGTATCGATATCATCTGGAAGTATTAGGGGGCAGTCCCCTAAGTACTTTCCATCTCTTCAGAACAAGTAAAAAATTTCTTGGGACAGTAAATAATATTTTTTATATTTAATTTGGATTAATCTTATCAGGGGTGACTTTTAAAGGATGTTTTGTCTCGATATCATCTGGAAGTATTAGGGGGCAGTCCGCTAAGTACATTTCTGCTCTTCAGAACAAGTACAAAAATTTCTTGGGATAGTGAATAATATTTTTTATATTTAATTTGGATTAATCTTATCAGGGGTGACTTTTAGGGGTTGTTTTGTCTCGATATCATCTGGAAGTATTAGGGGGCAGTCCCCTAAGTACATTCCTTCTCTTCAGAACAAGTAAAAAAATTGCTTGGGACAGTGAATAATATCTTTTATATTTAATTTGGATTTATCTTATCAGGGGTGACTTTTAGGGGTTGTTTTGTCTCGATATCATCTGGAAGTATTAGGGGGCAGTCCCCTAAGTACGTTCCAGCTCTTCAGAACAAGTACAAAAATTTCTTGGAACAGTGAATAATATTTTTTATATTTAATTTGGATTAATCTTATCAGGGGTGACTTTTAGGGGTTGTTTTGTCTCGATATCATCTGGAAGTATTAGGGGGCAGTCTCCTAAGTACATTCCTTCTCTTCAGAACAAGTACAAAAATTTTTTTGCAAAGTGAATAATATCTTTTATATTTAATTTGGATTAATCTTATCAGGGGTGACTTTTAGGGGTTGTTTTTTCTTAATATCATCTGGAAGTATTAGGGAGCAGTCCCCTAAGTACATTTCTTCTCTTCAGAACAAGTTCAAAAATTTTTTGGGAAAGTGAATAATATCTTTTATATTTAACTTGGATTATTCTTATCAGGGGTAACTTTTAGGGGTTGTTTTTCCTCAATATCATCTGGAAGTATTAGGGAGCAGTCCCTAAATTAAATATATCTTTTATATTTAATTTAGATTAATCTTATCAGGGGTGACATTTAAAGGTTGTTTTGTCTCGATATCATCTGGAAGTATTAGGGGGCAGTCCCCTAAGTACATTCCAGCTCTTCAGAACAAGTACAAAAATTTCTTGAGACAGTGAATAATATTTTTTATATTTAATTTGGATTAATCTTATCAGGGGTGACTTTTAGGGGTTGTTTTGTCTCGATATCATCTGGAAGTATTAGGGGGCAGTCTCCTATGTACATTCCTTCCCTTCAGAACAAGTACAAAAAGTTTTTTGGAAAGTGAATAAATATTTATATTTAATTTGGATTATTCTTATCAGAGGTAACTTTTAGGGGTTGTTTTTTCTTAATATCATCTGAAAGTATTAGGGGGCAGTCCCCTAAGTACATTTCTTCTCTTCAGAACAAGTTCAAAAATTTTTTGGGAAAGTGAATAATATCTTTTATATTTAACTTGGATTATTCTTATCAGGGGTAACTTTTAGGGGTTGTTTTTTCTCATTATCATCTTGAAGTATTAGGGAGCAGTCCCCTTAGTACATTCCTTCTCTTCAGAAAAAGTTCAAAAATTTTTTGGGAAAGTGAATAATATCTTTTGCATTTAACTTAGATTATTCTTATCGGGGGTAACTTTTAGGGGTTGTTTTGTATCGATATCATCTGGAAGTATTAGGGGGCAGTCCCCTTAGTACTTTCCATCTCTTCAGAACAAGTAAAAAATTTCTTGGGACAGTGAATAATATTTTTTATATTTAATGTGGATTAATCTTATCAGGGGTGACTTTTAAAGGTTGTTTTGTCTCAATATCATCTGGAAGTATTAGGGGGCAGTCCGTTAAGTACATTCCTTCTCTTCAGAACAAGTACAAAAATTTCTTGGGACAGTGAATAATATCTTTTATATTTAATTTGGATTAATCTTATCAGGGGTGACTTTTAAAGGTTGTTTTGTCTCGATATCATCTGGAAGTATTAGGGGGCAGTCCCCTTAGTACATTTCAGCTCTTCAGAACAAGTACAAAAATTTCTTGGGACAGTGAATAATATTTTTTATATTTAATTTGGATTAATCTTATGAGGGGTGACTTTTAGGGGTTGTTTTGTCTCGATATCATCTGGAAGTATTAGGGGGCAGTCTCCTAAAAACATTCCTTCTCTTCAGAACAAGTACAAAAATTTTTTTGGAAAGTGAATAATATCTTTTATATTTAATTTGGATTAATCTTATCAGGGGTGACTTTTAGGGGTTGTTTTTTCTCAATATCATCTGGAAGTATTAGGGGGCAGTCCCCTAAGTACATTCCTTCTCTTCAGAATAAGTTCAAAAATTTTTTGGGAAAGTGAATAATATCTTTTATAGTTAACTTAGATTATTTTTATCAGGGGTAACTTTTAGGGGTTGTTTTTTCTCAATATCATCTGGAAGTATTAGGGGGCAGTCCCCTAAAAACATTCCTTCTCTTCAGAACAAGTACAAAAATTTTTTTGGAAAGTGAATAATATCTTTTATATTTAATTTGGATTAATCTTATCAGGGGTGACTTTTAGGGGTTGTTTTTTCTCAATATTATCTGGAAGTATTAGAAGGCAGTCCCCTAAGTACATTCCTTCTCTTCAGAATAAGTTCAAAAATTTTTTGGGAAAGTGAATAATATCTTTTATAGTTAACTTAGATTATTCTTATCAGGGGTAACTTTTAGGGGTTGTTTTTTCTTAATATCATCTGGAAGTATTAGGGGGCAGTCTTCTAAGTACATTCCTTCTCTTCAGAACAAGTACAAAAATTTCTTGGAACAGTGAATAATATTTTTTATATTTAATTTGGATTTATCTTATCAGGGGTAACTTTTAGGGGTTGTTTTCTCTCGATATCATCTGGAAGTATTAGGGGGCAGTCTTCTAAGTACATTCCTTCTCTTCAGAACAAGTACAAAAATTTCTTGGGACAGTGAATAATATCTTTTACATTTAACTTAGATTATTCTTATCGGGGGTAACTTTTAGGGGTTGTTTTGTATCGATATCATCTGGAAGTATTAGGGGGCAGTCCCCTAAGTACTTTCCATCTCTTCAGAACAAGTAAAAAATTTCTTGGGACAGTAAATAATATTTTTTATATTTAATTTGGATTAATCTTATCAGGGGTGACTTTTAAAGGATGTTTTGTCTCGATATCATCTGGAAGTATTAGGGGGCAGTCCGCTAAGTACATTTCTGCTCTTCAGAACAAGTACAAAAATTTCTTGGGATAGTGAATAATATTTTTTATATTTAATTTGGATTATTCTTATCAGGGGTGACTTTTAGGGGTTGTTTTGTCTCGATATCATCTGGAAGTATTAGGGGGCAGTCTCCTAAGTACATTCCTTCCCTTCAGAACAAGTACAAAAAGTTTTTTGGAAAGTGAATAAATATTTATATTTAATTTGGATTATTCTTATCAGAGGTAACTTTTAGGGGTTGTTTTTTCTTAATATCATCTGAAAGTATTAGGGGGCAGTCCCCTAAGTACATTTCTTCTCTTCAGAACAAGTTCAAAAATTTTTTGGGAAAGTGAATAATATCTTTTACATTTAACTTAGATTATTCTTATCGGGGGTAACTTTTAGGGGTTGTTTTGTATCGATATCATCTGGAAGTATTAGGGGGCAGTCCCCTTAGTACTTTCCATCTCTTCAGAACAAGTAAAAAATTTCTTGGGACAGTGAATAATATTTTTTATATTTAATGTGGATTAATCTTATCAGGGGTGACTTTTAAAGGTTGTTTTGTCTCAATATCATCTGGAAGTATTAGGGGGCAGTCCGTTAAGTACATTCCTTCTCTTCAGAACAAGTACAAAAATTTCTTGGGACAGTGAATAATATCTTTTATATTTAATTTGGATTAATCTTATCAGGGGTGACTTTTAAAGGTTGTTTTGTCTCGATATCATCTGGAAGTATTAGGGGGCAGTCCCCTTAGTACATTTTAGCTCTTCAGAACAAGTACAAAAATTTCTTGGGACAGTGAATAATATTTTTTATATTTAATTTGGATTAATCTTATGAGGGGTGACTTTTAGGGGTTGTTTTGTCTCGATATCATCTGGAAGTATTAGGGGGCAGTCTCCTAAAAACATTCCTTCTCTTCAGAACAAGTACAAAAATTTTTTTGGAAAGTGAATAATATCTTTTATATTTAATTTGGATTAATCTTATCAGGGGTGACTTTTAGGGGTTGTTTTTTCTCAATATCATCTGGAAGTATTAGGGGGCAGTCCCCTAAGTACATTCCTTCTCTTCAGAATAAGTTCAAAAATTTTTTGGGAAAGTGAATAATATCTTTTATAGTTAACTTAGATTATTTTTATCAGGGGTAACTTTTAGGGGTTGTTTTTTCTCAATATCATCTGGAAGTATTAGGGGGCAGTCCCCTAAAAACATTCCTTCTCTTCAGAACAAGTACAAAAATTTTTTTGGAAAGTGAATAATATCTTTTATATTTAATTTGGATTAATCTTATCAGGGGTGACTTTTAGGGGTTGTTTTTTCTCAATATTATCTGGAAGTATTAGAAGGCAGTCCCCTAAGTACATTCCTTCTCTTCAGAATAAGTTCAAAAATTTTTTGGGAAAGTGAATAATATCTTTTATAGTTAACTTAGATTATTCTTATCAGGGGTAACTTTTAGGGGTTGTTTTTTCTTAATATCATCTGGAAGTATTAGGAGGCAGTCCCCTAAGTACATTCCAGCTCTTCAGAACAAGTACAAAAATTTCTTGGAACAGTGAATAATATTTTTTATATTTAATTTGGATTTATCTTATCAGGGGTAACTTTTAGGGGTTGTTTTGTCTCGATATCATCTGGAAGTATTAGGGGGCAGTCTTCTAAGTACATTCCTTCTCTTCAGAACAAGTACAAAAATTTCTTGGAACAGTGAATAATATTTTTTATATTTAATTTGGATTTATCTTATCAGGGGTAACTTTTAGGGGTTGTTTTGTCTCGATATCATCTGGAAGTATTAGGGGGCAGTCTTCTAAGTACATTCCTTCTCTTCAGAACAAGTACAAAAATTTCTTGGGACAGTGAATAATATCTTTTACATTTAACTTAGATTATTCTTATCGGGGGTAACTTTTAGGGGTTGTTTTGTATCGATATCATCTGGAAGTATTAGGGGGCAGTCCCCTTAGTACTTTCCATCTCTTCAGAACAAGTAAAAAATTTCTTGGGACAGTGAATAATATTTTTTATATTTAATGTGGATTAATCTTATCAGGGGTGACTTTTAAAGGTTGTTTTGTCTCAATATCATCTGGAAGTATTAGGGGGCAGTCCGTTAAGTACATTCCTTCTCTTCAGAACAAGTACAAAAATTTCTTGGGACAGTGAATAATATCTTTTATATTTAATTTGGATTAATCTTATCAGGGGTGACTTTTAAAGGTTGTTTTGTCTCGATATCATCTGGAAGTATTAGGGGGCAGTCCCCTTAGTACATTTCAGCTCTTCAGAACAAGTACAAAAATTTCTTGGGACAGTGAATAATATTTTTTATATTTAATTTGGATTAATCTTATGAGGGGTGACTTTTAGGGGTTGTTTTGTCTCGATATCATCTGGAAGTATTAGGGGGCAGTCTCCTAAAAACATTCCTTCTCTTCAGAACAAGTACAAAAATTTTTTTGGAAAGTGAATAATATCTTTTATATTTAATTTGGATTAATCTTATCAGGGGTGACTTTTAGGGGTTGTTTTTTCTCAATATCATCTGGAAGTATTAGGGGGCAGTCCCCTGAGTACATTCCTTCTCTTCAGAATAAGTTCAAAAATTTTTTGGGAAAGTGAATAATATCTTTTATAGTTAACTTAGATTATTTTTATCAGGGGTAACTTTTAGGGGTTGTTTTTTCTCAATATCATCTGGAAGTATTAGGGGGCAGTCCCCTAAAAACATTCCTTCTCTTCAGAACAAGTACAAAAATTTTTTTGGAAAGTGAATAATATCTTTTATATTTAATTTGGATTAATCTTATCAGGGGTGACTTTTAGGGGTTGTTTTTTCTCAATATTATCTGGAAGTATTAGAAGGCAGTCCCCTAAGTACATTCCTTCTCTTCAGAATAAGTTCAAAAATTTTTTGGGAAAGTGAATAATATCTTTTATAGTTAACTTAGATTATTCTTATCAGGGGTAACTTTTAGGGGTTGTTTTTTCTTAATATCATCTGGAAGTATTAGGAGGCAGTCCCCTAAGTACATTCCAGCTCTTCAGAACAAGTACAAAAATTTCTTGGAACAGTGAATAATATTTTTTATATTTAATTTGGATTTATCTTATCAGGGGTAACTTTTAGGGGTTGTTTTGTCTCGATATCATCTGGAAGTATTAGGGGGCAGTCTTCTAAGTACATTCCTTCTCTTCAGAACAAGTACAAAAATTTCTTGGAACAGTGAATAATATTTTTTATATTTAATTTGGATTTATCTTATCAGGGGTAACTTTTAGGGGTTGTTTTGTCTCGATATCATCTGGAAGTATTAGGGGGCAGTCTTCTAAGTACATTCCTTCTCTTCAGAACAAGTACAAAAATTTCTTGGGACAGTGAATAATATCTTTTACATTTAACTTAGATTATTCTTATCGGGGGTAACTTTTAGGGGTTGTTTTGTATCGATATCATCTGGAAGTATTAGGGGGCAGTCCCCTAAGTACTTTCCATCTCTTCAGAACAAGTAAAAAATTTCTTGGGACAGTAAATAATATTTTTTATATTTAATTTGGATTAATCTTATCAGGGGTGACTTTTAAAGGATGTTTTGTCTCGATATCATCTGGAAGTATTAGGGGGCAGTCCGCTAAGTACATTTCTGCTCTTCAGAACAAGTACAAAAATTTCTTGGGATAGTGAATAATATTTTTTATATTTAATTTGGATTAATCTTATCAGGGGTGACTTTTAGGGGTTGTTTTTTCTTAATATCATCTGGAAGTATTAGAGGGCAGTCCCCTAAGTACATTCCTTCTCTTCAGAACAAGTAAAAAAATTGCTTGGGACAGTGAATAATATCTTTTATATTTAATTTGGATTAATCTTATCAGGGGTGACTTTTAGGGGTTGTTTTGTCTCGATATCATCTGGAAGTATTAGGGGGCAGTCTCCTAAGTACATTCCTTCTCTTCAGAACAAGTACAAAAATTTTTTTGCAAAGTGAATAATATCTTTTATATTTAATTTGGATTAATCTTATCAGGGGTGACTTTTAGGGGTTGTTTTTTCTTAATATCATCTGGAAGTATTAGGGAGCAGTCCCCTAAGTACATTTCTTCTCTTCAGAACAAGTTCAAAAATTTTTTGGGAAAGTGAATAATATCTTTTATATTTAACTTGGATTATTCTTATCAGGGGTAACTTTTAGGGGTTGTTTTTCCTCAATATCATCTGGAAGTATTAGGGAGCAGTCCCTAAATTAAATATATCTTTTATATTTAATTTAGATTAATCTTATCAGGGGTGACATTTAAAGGTTGTTTTGTCTCGATATCATCTGGAAGTATTAGGGGGCAGTCCCCTAAGTACATTCCAGCTCTTCAGAACAAGTACAAAAATTTCTTGAGACAGTGAATAATATTTTTTATATTTAATTTGGAT
The DNA here is from genome assembly GCA_037103525.1 of Ganaspis brasiliensis. Taxonomy (NCBI): domain Eukaryota; kingdom Metazoa; phylum Arthropoda; class Insecta; order Hymenoptera; family Figitidae; genus Ganaspis; species Ganaspis brasiliensis. The sequence goes on along the minus strand of JAZKLR010000538.1, from coordinate 7,672 downwards.
TAATCTTATCAGGGGTGACTTTTAGGGGTTGTTTTGTCTCGATATCATCTGGAAGTATTAGGGGGCAGTCTCCTAAGTACATTCCTTCCCTTCAGAACAAGTACAAAAAGTTTTTTGGAAAGTGAATAAATATTTATATTTAATTTGGATTATTCTTATCAGAGGTAACTTTTAGGGGTTGTTTTTTCTTAATATCATCTGAAAGTATTAGGGGGCAGTCCCCTAAGTACATTTCTTCTCTTCAGAACAAGTTCAAAAATTTTTTGGGAAAGTGAATAATATCTTTTATATTTAACTTGGATTATTCTTATCAGGGGTAACTTTTAGGGGTTGTTTTTTCTCATTATCATCTTGAAGTATTAGGGAGCAGTCCCCTTAGTACATTCCTTCTCTTCAGAAAAAGTTCAAAAATTTTTTGGGAAAGTGAATAATATCTTTTATGTTTAACTTGGATTATTCTTATCAGGGGTGACTTTTAGGGGTTGTTTTGTCTTGATATCATCTGGAAGTATTAGGGGGCAGTCCGTTAAGTACATTCCTTCTCTTCAGAACAAGTACAAAAATTTCTTGGGAGAGTGAATAATATCTTTTGCATTTAACTTAGATTATTCTTATCGGGGGTAACTTTTAGGGGTTGTTTTGTATCGATATCATCTGGAAGTATTAGGGGGCAGTCCGCTAAGTACATTTCTGCTCTTCAGAACAAGTACAAAAATTTCTTGGGATAGTGAATAATATCTTTTATATTTAATTTGGATTTATCTTATCAGGGGTGACTTTTAGGGGTTGTTTTGTCTTGATATCATCTGGAAGTATTAGGGGGCAGTCCCCTAAGTACATTCCAGCTCTTCAGAACAAGTACAAAAATTTCTTGGAACAGTGAATAATATTTTTTATATTTAATTTGGATTAATCTTATCAGGGGTGACTTTTAGGGGTTGTTTTGTCTCGATATCATCTGGAAGTATTAGGGGGCAGTCTCCTAAGTACATTCCTTCTCTTCAGAACAAGTACAAAAATTTTTTTGGAAAGTGAATAATATCTTTTATATTTAATTTGGATTAATCTTATCAGGGGTGACTTTTAGGGGTTGTTTTTTCTTAATATCATCTGGAAGTATTAGGGAGCAGTCCCCTAAGTACATTTCTTCTCTTCAGAACAAGTTCAAAAATTTTTTGGGAAAGTGAATAATATCTTTTATATTTAACTTGGATTATTCTTATCAGGGGTAACTTTTAGGGGTTGTTTTTCCTCAATATCATCTGGAAGTATTAGGGAGCAGTCCCTAAATTAAATATATCTTTTATATTTAATTTGGATTAATCTTACCAGGGGTGACATTTAAAGGTTGTTTTGTCTCGATATCATCTGGAAGTATTAGGGGGCAGTCCCCTAAGTACATTCCAGCTCTTTAGAACAAGTACAAAAATTTCTTGGGACAGTGAATAATATTTTTTATATTTAATTTGGATTAATCTTATCAGGGGTGACTTTTAGGGGTTGTTTTGTCTCAATATCATCTGGAAGTATTAGGGGGCAGTCTCCTAAGTACATTCCTTCCCTTCAGAACAAGTACAAAAATTTTTTTGGAAAGTGAATAAATATTTATATTTAATTTGGATTATTCTTATCAGGGGTAACTTTTAGGGGTTGTTTTTTCTTAATATTATCTGAAAGTATTAGGGGGCAGTCCCCTAAGTACATTTCTTCTCTTCAGAACAAGTTCAAAAATTTTTTGGGAAAGTGAATAATATCTTTTATATTTAACTTGGATTATTCTTATCAGGGGTAACTTTTAGGGGTTGTTTTTTCTCATTATCATCTTGAAGTATTAGGGAGCAGTCCCCTTAGTACATTCCTTCTCTTCAGAAAAAGTTCAAAAATTTTTTGGGAAAGTGAATAATATCTTTTATATTTAACTTGGATTATTCTTATCAGGGGTGACTTTTAGGGGTTGTTTTGTCTTGATATCATCTGGAAGTATTAGGGGGCAGTCCGTTAAGTACATTCCTTCTCTTCAGAACAAGTACAAAAATTTCTTGGGAGAGTGAATAATATCTTTTGCATTTAACTTAGATTATTCTTATCGGGGGTAACTTTTAGGGGTTGTTTTGTATCGATATCATCTGGAAGTATTAGGGGGCAGTCCCCTTAGTACTTTCCATCTCTTCAGAACAAGTAAAAAATTTCTTGGGACAGTGAATAATATTTTTTATATTTAATGTGGATTAATCTTATCAGGGGTGACTTTTAAAGGTTGTTTTGTCTCAATATCATCTGGAAGTATTAGGGGGCAGTCCGTTAAGTACATTCCTTCTCTTCAGAACAAGTACAAAAATTTCTTGGGACAGTGAATAATATCTTTTATATTTAATTTGGATTAATCTTATCAGGGGTGACTTTTAAAGGTTGTTTTGTCTCGATATCATCTGGAAGTATTAGGGGGCAGTCCCCTTAGTACATTTCAGCTCTTCAGAACAAGTACAAAAATTTCTTGGGACAGTGAATAATATTTTTTATATTTAATTTGGATTAATCTTATGAGGGGTGACTTTTAGGGGTTGTTTTGTCTCGATATCATCTGGAAGTATTAGGGGGCAGTCTCCTAAAAACATTCCTTCTCTTCAGAACAAGTACAAAAATTTTTTTGGAAAGTGAATAATATCTTTTATATTTAATTTGGATTAATCTTATCAGGGGTGACTTTTAGGGGTTGTTTTTTCTCAATATCATCTGGAAGTATTAGGGGGCAGTCCCCTAAGTACATTCCTTCTCTTCAGAATAAGTTCAAAAATTTTTTGGGAAAGTGAATAATATCTTTTATAGTTAACTTAGATTATTTTTATCAGGGGTAACTTTTAGGGGTTGTTTTTTCTCAATATCATCTGGAAGTATTAGGGGGCAGTCCCCTAAAAACATTCCTTCTCTTCAGAACAAGTACAAAAATTTTTTTGGAAAGTGAATAATATCTTTTATATTTAATTTGGATTAATCTTATCAGGGGTGACTTTTAGGGGTTGTTTTTTCTCAATATTATCTGGAAGTATTAGAAGGCAGTCCCCTAAGTACATTCCTTCTCTTCAGAATAAGTTCAAAAATTTTTTGGGAAAGTGAATAATATCTTTTATAGTTAACCTAGATTATTCTTATCAGGGGTAACTTTTAGGGGTTGTTTTTTCTTAATATCATCTGGAAGTATTAGGAGGCAGTCCCCTAAGTACATTCCAGCTCTTCAGAACAAGTACAAAAATTTCTTGGAACAGTGAATAATATTTTTTATATTTAATTTGGATTTATCTTATCAGGGGTAACTTTTAGGGGTTGTTTTGTCTCGATATCATCTGGAAGTATTAGGGGGCAGTCTTCTAAGTACATTCCTTCTCTTCAGAACAAGTACAAAAATTTCTTGGGACAGTGAATAATATCTTTTATATTTAATTTGGATTAATCTTATCAGGGGTGACTTTTAGGGGTTGTTTTGTCTGGATATCATCTGAAAGTATTAGGGGGCAGTCCGTTAAGTACATTCCTTCTCTTCAGAACAAGTACAAAAATTTCTTGGGATAGTGAATAATATCTTTTATATTTAATTTGGATTTATCTTATCAGGGGTGACTTTTAGGGGTTGTTTTGTCTCGATATCATCTGGAAGTATTAGGGGGCAGTCCCCTAAGTACATTCCAGCTCTTCAGAACAAGTACAAAAATTTCTTGGGACAGTGAATAATATCTTTTATATTTCATTTGGATTAATCTTATCAGGGGTGACTTTTAGGGGTTGTTTTGTCTTGATATCATCTGGAAGTATTAGGGGGCAGTCCGTTAAGTACATTCCTTCTCTTCAGAACAAGTACAAAAATTTCATGGGAGAGTGAATAATATCTTTTGCATTTAACTTAGATTATTCTTATCGGGGGTAACTTTTAGGGGTTGTTTTGTATCGATATCATCTGGAAGTATTAGGGGGCAGTCCCCTTAGTACTTTTCATCTCTTCAGAACAAGTAAAAAATTTCTTGGGACAGTGAATAATATTTTTTATATTTAATGTGGATTAATGTTATCAGGGGTGACTTTTAAAGTTTGTTTTTTCTCAATATCATCTGGAAGTATAAGGGGGCAGTCCGTTAAGTACATTCCTTCTCTTCAGAACAAGTACAAAAATTTTTTTGGAAAGTGAATAATATATTTTATATTTAATTTGGATTAATCTTATCAGGGGTGACTTTTAGGGGTTGTTTTTTCTCAATATTAGCTGGAAGTATTAGGGGGCAGTCCCCTAAGTACATTCCTTCTCTTCAGAATAAGTTCAAAAATTTTTTGGGAAAGTGAATAATATCTTTTATATTTAACTTGGATTATTCTTATAAGGGGTAACTTTTAGGGGTTGTTTTTCCTCAATATCATCTGGAAGTATTAGGGAGCAGTCCCTAAATTAAATATATCTTTTATATTTAATTTGGATTAATCTTATCAGGGGTGACATTTAAAGGTTGTTTTGTCTCGATATCATCTGGAAGTATTAGGGGGCAGTCCCCTAAGTACATTCCAGCTCTTCAGAACAAGTACAAAAATTTCTTGGGACAGTGAATAATATTTTTTATGTTTAATTTGGATTAATCTTATCAGGGGTGACTTTTAGGGGTTGTTTTGTCTCGATATCATCTGGAAGTATTAGGGGGCATTCTCCTAAGGACATTCCTTCCCTTCAGAACAAGTACAAAAATTTTTTTGGAAAGTGAATAAATATTTTTATTTAATTTGGATTATTCTTATCAGGGGTAACTTTTAGGGGTTGTTTTTTTTTAATATCATCTGAAAGTATTAGGGGGCAGTCCCCTAAGTACATTTCTTCTCTTCAGAACAAGTTCAAAAATTTTTTGGGAAAGTGAATAATATCTTTTATATTTAACTTGGATTATTCTTATCAGGGGTAACTTTTAGGGGTTGTTTTTTCTCAGTATCATCTGGAAGTATTAGGGGGCTGTCCCCTAAGTACATTCCTTCTCTTCAGAACAAGTACAACAATTTTTTTTGGAAAGTGAATAATATCTTTTATATTTAATTTGGATTAATCTTATCAGGGGTGACTTTTAGGGGTTGTTTTGTCTTGATATCATCTGGAAGTATTAAAGGTCAGTCCCCTAAGTACTTTCCATCTCTTTAAAACAAGTACAAAAATTCTTTGGGAAAGTGAATAATATCTTTTATATTTCATTTGGATTAATCTTATCAGGGGTGACTTTTAGGGGTTGTTTTGTCTCGATATCATCTGGAAGTATTAGGGGGCAGTCTCCTAAGTACATTCCTTCTCTTCAGAACAAGTACAAAAATTTTTTTGGAAAGTGAATAATATCTTATGTATTTAATTTGGATTAATCTTATCAGGGGTGACTTTTAGGGGTTGTTTTGTCTCGATATCATCTGGAAGTATTAGGGGGCAGTCTCCTAAGTACATTCCTTCTCTTCAGAACAAGTACAAAAATTTTTTTGGAAAGTGAATAATATCTTTTATATTTAATTTGGATTAATCTTATCAGGGGTGACTTTTAGGGGTTGTTTTGTCTCGATATCATCTGGAAGTATTAGGGGGCAGTCTCCTAAGTACATTCCTTCTCTTCAGAACAAGTACAAAAATTTTTTTGGAAAGTGAATAATATCTTTTATATTTAATTTGGATTAATCTTATCAGGGGTGACTTTTAGGGGTTGTTTTGTCTTGATATCATCTGTAAGTATTAAGGGACAGTCCCCTTAGTACTTTCCATCTTTTCAGAACATGTACAAAAATTTTTTGAGAGAGTGAATAATATCTTTTATATTTAACTTAGATTATTCTTATCGGGGTTGACTTTTAGGGGTTGTTTTGTCTCGATATCATCTGTAAGTATTAAGGGACAGTCCCCTTAGTACTTAACATCTTTTCTGAACATGTACAAAAATTTTTTGGGAGAGTGAATAATATCTTTTATATTTAACTTAGATTATTCTTATCAGGGGTAACTTTTAGGGGTTGTTTTTTTTCAATATCATCTGGAAGTATTAAAGGTCAGTCCCCTAAGTACTTTCCATCTCTTTAGAACAAGTACAAAAATTTTTTTGGAAAGTGAATAATATCTTTTATATTTAATTTGGATTAATCTTATCAGGGGTGACTTTTAGGGGTTGTTTTTTCTCAATATCATCTGGAAGTATTAGGGGGCTGTCCCCTAAGTACATTCCTTCTCTTCAGAATAAGTTCAAAAATTTTTTGGGAAAGTGAATAATATCTTTTATATTTAACTTGGATTATTCTTATCGGGGGTAACTTTTAGGGGTTGTTTTTTCTCAATATCATCTGGAAGTATTAGGGGGCAGTCCCCTAAGTACATTCCTTCTCTTCAGAACAAGTTCAAAAATTTTTTGGGAAAGTGAATAATATCTTTTATATTTAACTTGGATTATTCTTATCAGGGGTAACTTTTAGGGGTTGTTTTTTCTTAATATCATTTGGAAGTATTAGAGGGCAGTATCCTAAGTACATTCCTTCTCTTCAGAACAAGTACAAAAATTTCTTGGGACAGTGAATAATATTTTTTATATTTAATTTGGATTAATCTTATCAGGGGTGACTTTTAGGGGTTGTTTTGTCTTAATATCATCTGGCAGTATTAGGGGGCAGTTCCCTAAGTACTTTTCATCTCTTCAGAACAAGTACAAAAATTTCTTGGGACAGTGAATAATATCTTTTATATTTAACTTGGATTATTCTTATCGGGGGTAACTTTTAGGGGTTGTTTTTTCTCAATATCATCTGGAAGTATTAGGGGGCAGTCCCCTAAGTACATTCCTTCTCTTCAGAACAAGTTCAAAAATTTTTTGGGAAAGTGAATAATATCTTTTATATTTAACTTGGATTATTCTTATCAGGGGTAACTTTTAGGGGTTGTTTTTTCTTAATATCATTTGGAAGTATTAGAGGGCAGTCCCCTAAGTACATTCCTTCTCTTCAGAACAAGTTCAAAAATTTCTTGGGACAGTGAATAATATTTTTTATATTTAATTTGGATTAATCTTATCAGGGGTGACTTTTAGGGGTTGTTTTGTCTTAATATCATCTGGCAGTATTAGGGGGCAGTTCCCTAAGTACTTTTCATCTCTTCAGAACAAGTACAAAAATTTCTTGGGACAGTGAATAATATCTTTTATATTTAATTTGGATTTATCTTATCAGGGGTAACTTTTAGGGGTTGTTTTGTCTCGATATTATCTGGAAGTATTAGGGGGCAGTCCCCTAAGTACATTCCTTCTCTTCAGAACAAGTACAAAAATTTCTTGGGACAGTGAATAATATCTTTTATATTTAATTTGGATTAATCTAATCAGGGGTGACTTTTAGGGGTTGTTTTGTCTCGATATCATCTGGAAGTATTAGGGGGCAGTCCCCTAAGTACATTCCAGCTCTTCAGAACAAGTACAAAAATTTCTTGGGACAGTGAATAATATTTTTTATATTTAATTTGGATTAATCTTATCAGGGGTGACTTTTAGGGGTTGTTTTGTCTCGATATCATCTGGAAGTATTAGGGGGCAGTCTCTTAAGTACATTCCTTCCCTTCAGAACAAGTACAAAAATTTTTTTGGAAAGTGAATAAATATTTATATTTAATTTGGATTATTCTTATCAGGGTTGAATT